>JAZGTJ010008349.1:0-21165 GCA_036877575.1 Botia almorhae
TGGACAGGCCGTTGAGTTTGTAGAGAGACAGTTGGACAGGCCGTTGAGTTTGTAGAGAGACAGTTGGACAGGCCGTTGAGTTTGTAGAGAGACAGTTGGACAGGCCGTTGAGTTTGTAGGGCTGCAGTTGAATGATTCATGCATGTTTGATGTGATAGGATGGCAGCAGACTTTCTGAAGGTGGACTACATTTTCCTGGCTGTGGGTGTGGTGGGTGGAGCCTGCAGTGATGTGGAGCAGAGCATCATTCAGGTGAACCAGTACTCCAAGAGAGAGCAGCTGCTGGAGCTGCTGAGTGTTACAGGTGTGTCATCTGTGTGTTCAGACATCACGTTACCACATTAAAACCAAAGTAGACCACAATGTCATCTGAATTGTAAACTGTCTGGAAGATTAAGGCCTACTCCTAATTTTATCCAAGACCTGTATGTGAAATGGGCCTTAATGTATTTTCACAATTACAAGTAGGAGAAAGGAAATACTTGTAAGATATTGCAGGAGCCTTAAGAAGTCTAAATGAAGGGACATGGGGTCAACACTGTAAAGGTTTATATGTATAAATTATGGTCTGCAGAACATGGGCCTACACACACCACAGTTGAAGGATCACTATCACTATACCCACTTACTCTCAGTTTCTGTTTGTTCAGAGATGATGTTCTAGTGTCTTATTGTTACATTTAATTGAGAAGTTGTCTGAATTGTACCTAAAGTTTCTGACAAATGAAGTTGCATGTGAAGCTCTGTTGTAACTCCCTGACGTGGCACCAACAGAAACTTGCACTGCCATGTATTTAGTCTGATGAGCGTTGTTTGCAATTACAGGGAATGAGCGTACAATGGTCTTTGTTGAAACCAAAAGAAGTGCTGATTTCATAGCAACCTTTCTGTGTCAGGAGAAGATACCGACTACAAGCATCCATGGGTACGTTTGAATTTGAATGGCTGTAACTGACATTCACTCTGATTCATGTTGCCATCTCAGTGGCTTTGTGTGCTAACATTAAAAGCATGTTCCGTGTTCTCCGAGCAGGGATCGGGAGCAGCGCGAGCGAGAGAAAGCGCTCAGTGATTTCCGCACAGGTCAGTGTCCAGTGCTTGTGGCCACATCTGTGGCTGCCAGAGGACTGGACATTGAACATGTGCAGCATGTGGTGAACTTTGACCTGCCCAGCAGCATAGATGAGTATGTCCATCGCATTGGTAGAACTGGTCGCTGTGGAAATACCGGAAGGGCTGTGTCCTTCTTTAACCCTGAGTCTGACACTCCGCTAGCTCGCTCCCTTGTCAAAGTCCTCTCGGGGGTTAGTGCTTTCAGATTTTCTCAGCTAACAATCCCAGAACTGTGCTCTTAATCTTTTGTGTTAGTTTGTCAATTCAGTTAGGTTTTTTTTTTGTAGTTTTATACTTGACTAACACACTTCCCTCCATTGTTTCAACTGATGTGAAACTGATTTGTTTTGTAAATGAGGTTTATTTCAACTCTTAGGCTCAACAGGAAGTTCCTAAGTGGCTGGAGGAAATTGCCTTCAGTGCTCATGGAACAACAGGGTTCAACCCACGTGGAAAAGTGTTTGCATCCACAGACACACGGAGGGTATGACGGTTCTGTCACACTTTATTGTTAGTTATGGTTAATTAGTGTTTGCAATAACTCTTAATAGATTAAAACTCATTGTTAAAAATGGCTGTTGCTGTTAAACCTCAAATACTCACTGATCACATGTTCACACTTCTTTATTTTATACTTTTAAAAGTGCTAGAGAAGAGAAAAAAAACTGGATAAATATAAGTTACACTGAATACATGATATTATTGCATTTACATTACATTTGTTCATTTAGCCGATGCTTTTTTCTGAAGAGACCTACAAAGAGAGAGGGATAGAGAGAGTGTGCATTTAACACTCGCCCTAAAAACCAACAAGCCAAGACTGCAAGGCTACATTTATAAACAGGAGTTCGGTTGAATGGTGAAAGTTGACCAGATCATTAGGGGTTAGTCAGGTGTCTGTGAAGCAGGTGTGTGTTTCCAGGTGTTTTAAAGGTTGTGATGATCTTGACAGATCGGGTGAAGGCTGGGAGTTCATTCCACCGGGAAGGAACAGAGTAGGTAAATGTCTTGGAGAGTGATCTGGCACCTTGTTGTGAGGGAACAATAAGACTTCACTTTTTACAGAATGTAGTTGGGGAGGGGACGTGTATGTGAAGGAGTGAGTTGAGGTAGTAGGGTGAACTTCTGTTGACTGTCCTAAAGGCAAGGGTCAGAAATTTAAATTGAATAATTTAAGGGGTATGATGTGGATCGTTTGCAGGAGTTTCATTGGCTGCATGGCCAGCCAGAAGGGAATTGCAAGACACCATCTTTGATATTACAAATGTTCTTAAATTAGAAGCTGCATTGCGTGCTCTGATAGGAAAGGCCTGTTTTTCTTTTGTAGCGCACACACCTGCATGACAGAGATTGTTGCAATGTAATTTGTGAATTTCATCTGGTCATCAAACCCCACCACCACCAGGTTCCTAGTGGACTGAGTAGGTGTAGGAGTTGATCCATGAACAGTAAAGATGTTCTGGTTGGGTTGGGTCTTGGTGGGTTGGCTGGAATTATCAGACGTTCTGTCTTGCTGAGATGAAGCTAAAGATGCCATCCTTCATTAAGGCTGAGATGTCTAAAAGACAGCAGAGATCCGAGCAGAGATGGTGGGTCATTCAGCTGAAATAAGGCTGCATGTAATCTGGGTAGCAGTGGTGTGAGAAGTCATGTGCTTTGATGACTGAACCAGGTCCAGAGATGCCCAGGTTGGAGAAGGATGATAAAGGGAAGAATGACTAAACAGATGGCACTACATCAATTTAAAAATCATTCTGAAATGGATATGTTTAAAAACTGCCATTATATCTGAACAACCCCCTACAGACAGAATGAGGCTTGAATGAGATGCAAAGAGCCAGGCAGAGGTGTGCTAAAGACCATACGGGTTAGACTATAGAGGGCTGGAGTAAGAGTCCAGTTTTCATCTGCTCATCTAATGGTTAGATGGAGACCTGGAGAGCCGTACAAGGGATCTGTGATGATCTGGGGGTGATTCAGTGATGCTGGAATTAGGCAAATTCATCTTTGTAAGAGCAGAAGGAAGCAAGTTTTCTTCCAGCACAACCTTATATGTGACATGATTCATGTGTCATTCACAATGTTCCCCAATTTAATCTCACTGAAAATGTGTAGAATGTGACCAAGAGGAAGATGATGTCACCAGCCATCTAACAAAGCCAAGCTGTTTGAGTTTTGTGTCTGGAGTGGCATAAAGTCACCCAACAGCAACTAAAAGATGCTTGAAAGCTGTCATTAAAAATCAGTATTATTCCACCAAATAATGTTTTTTGAATTGTTTCCAAGTTAAACATTGTTTAAAAACTAGTATAAACCTTTCTTTGCATTTTTTTGAGGTCTAAAAACTGCATTTTTTACTTTGTTTGGGATTTGGGAGAATTTAGATGTTATCAGTAGATTATAGAATGAAACATGTTCATCTTATTTATAGGCAAAACCTATAAAGAGTAAAAACACAAAAACAATGTTTTCCAGAGAGAGAGAGAGAGACTATATTATATCTATATCTAATTAAAAACCTTTTTAGACGCCTAGCATGAAATTTGGTCGCACATGGGAGTGATTTACCCTTTGTAAAGGGTTGCTGAAGGTTGTCTGATTATCTTTGATAAAGATACTTAAGAAGAGAAAGGCACACTTGTTTTGAGAAGACATTTAACTGGACCATATAAAACCATTCCATACCAAAAAGAAATGAAGGACAGGAAATGGAAACATTTCTCAAATGTACATTGGCATTACTATGATTAAATTATGAAATGACCAAAAAATTCCATTTAATTTTCAACTTTTAATAACATTAATGCACTAATCTTGCAGTGCTCACTTTAACACCAGGGGGCAGTTGTGATTTACTGGTTAATGATGATCAGAAGGTTGCTGGTTTGATTCCAGTGCTGCAGGTAGCAACTGAAGTGCACTTGAGAAAGACACCCAAACCCTGTGTGTGTCGTCTGTGTGCCTCACCACTGATGGGTTAAATGCAGAGGTCACATTTGACCATATCTGACAAATGAAGCTCTGATGGTCTTTTCTACATATAAACCTATACATATGTGTTCATGCTGTGTCTAGCATACAAATACGAGTTCCACTTGTAAATGCAGATTTGTGGACTTAGCTTGTTGGTTTATAGGATATGTTTAATGCTCTCTGCAAGTTGCTTTGGATAAAAGCATCTGCTAAATGAATAAATGTAAGTGTTACAGTTTGCTGTGGATCCCAGTTTTGATTAGTTTAATTCTGTATTAGCAGATCCACACTGATTTCCACCATATACATGTACTTGAATTTGCAGTCATAATCCGACTCATATTATTGACATTAGTTAACTTGTGAAGTGACTGTTTTGTTTGTAAGACTCATCTGTTTCCTTTGAATGTCTTGTTTGTTTTTTAAGGGAGGGTCTTTCAACCCAGAGCCTCCGCAAGCATCCGGCCCAAGCCCCCCCCCCGCCGCCGCTGCTGCTGATGATGATGAATGGGAATAATTGCTCACCTGCCCTTTAATTCTGTTAATTTTTTTACGTTTGTTTTTCTCCTTGTTTGTGAGTTTCTTCACGGCTTCTGAAGGTTTGTTCAGAGTTGCGTTCTGTAGGTTTGCTGTAGGTTTGATCTGAAGGGTAGACGATCAAGACAAGATACCTTTTAGCTGTTTAGTTTGGACTAATGATCTTGTTTGAGGAATGTCACTTTTTTTGTTTCGAGCACAACTAGATATGTGGATTTGTTTGGTAAAAGGATTACATTTCACATGTGCATCTTTTAACACTGTTTGGAAGTGTATTAAGTATTGAAAGCCCTTACCTGAAAAATCTTTCCTACAGTTGTACATTAATCAGTTCTGTTAAATGTTTCCAGCTTTTGTTTTTCTGAACTGTCTGAAGGCCAAAAGTACGCAAATAAACTCGTTCTACTCATAAGTGGTTCTTTACCGGACTTCATTTTCACAATAGTTTCATAAAGTTGTGCTTGTTTCTTTTGACTACATGCTAGTGTCAAGTCTGAACCTGCCAAACGCCCATAACACGAAGTAAATAGAAATTGAGTAAATTAATGGTCTCAAGGTGTTTTAAGTTGGGGTTAAAGTAACATGTTCTTTGGTGTTTTTCCTATTTTAAAATCTTGTGGCTAGTGATTTGACATCCTGCTAGATGGAACACTTAGAAGATGGAACACGGGGTCTTTAGGAGTGTATGTTCTCTAACAATACTAATGTAGGCTGTGGCATGGAGACAATGCCTAAACATTATTGTTAAGGGACGATATTTAGTGATCCATCCTAAAAAGTCTAATGCAAGTTTTTGTTTACGTCTGACTACATAAAAATTCAGTGTTAACTGCCCAAGATTCTTATGATTTGACAGTCAGAATTAGCTAGCTTTGTAAGAATGTGATTGTTTTTACTGCTAATAGTCAACAAAAAAAAAGCAATGGCTTACATGAAAATGTCTATGCACAAGTAGTAAAAAGTTTCAGCATGTTCAGTGACAAACATGCAATATTGATGTGCGCATGCGTCGTAAGCCCTGGCAGGACAGCTGATGGGTATGACGCCACACTGTTCACGCTCTCATTTGGCTTCAAGGTGAAATGTTCCTGCATCCAGGGGCATGTTTACCATTTTAAGGGCCCTAAGCAAATCATGACCTGGACCCCCCAACCCCAACATTGGCCAAGATTTTTAATTGCACAGTAATAGGCTTTGGCAACTTTTGTTTTGAGTGCTGCTATGTTGTTTATGCACCTGGGCTGCACGTTTATAAATAATCATTAAATGAGTTAACCACTCGTGGCCATATTACATGCTTAAACAGTTTGGTTTGTTCCATAACCGTAGTAATACACAGCTCTGAAAAAAATAAAACCACTGTTGTCTGTTTCTCTGGCTTTACTCTTTAGTATATACTCTTTTATATACTCACTCTTTTATAGAGGTATGTTTTAAAGAGATTTTCTATAAACCACTGACAGCATAATTCCAAATAGTCATTTACATTGCAGAAAACAATCTCTGGTCAAAATAAATAATCTGCAGTGTTCTTAGACCTCAAGTAATGGAAATAAAACAAGTTCATACTAATTTTTAAATGCAATGTTTTAGCAGAGTTCAGAAATCAGTATTTGGTGGAATGGTTTTTAATCACAGCTTTCATGCATGTTCTCCACCAGTCTTTCACATTGCTGTTGGGTGACTTTATGGTACTCCTGATACAAAAAACAGCATCTTCCAGCATCATGTGATCTTCCTCATGACCACATTGCAGAGGTTTTCAGTGGGGTACAGGTCTGGAGATTGGGCTGGCCATGACAGGGTCTTGATCTGGTGATCCTCAATCCAAATCTTGATTGATCTGGCTGTGTGGCATGGACCATTGTCCTGCTGGAAAAATAATCCTGGCAGTTGGGGAACATTGTCAGAGCAAAAAGAAGCAAGTTTTCTTCCAGCACAACCTTCAAGATTCCACTGGATTCCATATCTGGTCTGACACACTATGGCTTGTAGGCATTTCCAGGTCCCCGTCTAACCATTAGATGACCAGGTGTTGGTCAAAGCTAAAACATTGTACTCATCAGAGATGATCTTACTCTAGTCCTCTCTGGTATTTATGGTCTTTAGCAAACCTCAGCCTGGCTTATTGATGACTTTTTTTCTCGCTTTGCATAACTTCAGCCCTGCCTCTAGGAGCCTGTTTCAAACCGTCCTCACATGCACTTCACCTCAGCTACCATTTGCCATTCATTTTGTAGGTCACATCATCCTATGGTTTTTGACCGATATTCGAATGAGCTGGTGGTCATCTTGTTCAGTGGAGTTTTAAGCAGATTGAACTTTGCACTTTGAAATGTTTCACTTTCCTTTACCATTTTATTTCAAATAAATCTGGTCCTCTTACGACAAATTCTAGACTGTTCTATATAACCTACGATGATTTCAGAATCCTTATTTCATGAAATGAGGCTCGTTTCTGTCTTTATGTCTGGGCGCTTATACGTTGTTACGTTTTGAACAGCACCTGGTTTACTGTCATGTTACAATATTGACAAATCAAGAAACGGATGCAAAAAGAACAACAAGGAGCAATCTGTTTTTAGAGTTTTATTTGCTATAAAGACCAAAATAGGTAGATTCCATTATAAAAAAAACTTTAAATGGGGTAAAAACCTATTTAAAAAATTATAATGCTACACAAGATTAAAAGATACAGTCTTAGCCAAACTAATTTTCTTTTACAAAACCCAGAGATTTATTTGCACAATAAATGGGGCTAATACATTAGCCCTTAAGCCCTGGAGATATTTTAGAAAAAAGAAATAGATTAAAAAACAATTATAATAAAAGAATATATATTTATATATAAAATTATTTATATATATATATTGAGAAAGTGAACTTTGGTAGAAGAAAACTATGGGACACCTGAGGTAGAAAAGACTGGAATAAAACAGCAACAGATAATCTTCACATAAAAAAGTACCACAAAAGACGAGAAACAGCATCATTTGAAGTCAGTTCAGCCCAGAGCACAAAGCCCATGAAATAAATGAGGCACAACTACAACTACAGCAACCAGCACGCTGGTTCAGAAATGACAGAGAAACTCAAGTAATACTGACTAGATTTGATGATTGAAACTGATTCAGACTCATTTCCAGTATATCAAGAGTGCATCACTTTAAAGCTTTTATGTAGTCAGAGGAAAATCAAGAGGAAAATACACAGCCAATGCAAACACAAAAATACACATTTCTGAAGAGAAGTGAGGTTACATGTATGCAAAAGTACATGTAGCTACCAACATGTATTTACATATCAGCTCTTCAAAGCTTTATCAGCTTGTCTTCCACAAAGTAGTTTGAATTAAATAAATTTCCAAAAAATACACATTTCACATTTGAATCTCCTTAAGATCTGCATGAAGGGAGTCTTAATAATTTGACTATGTTTCTATGAGCTTCCTTTTCTTAAAACAGTTTGAATTGTACAGACCACATTTAAGAAGTTCACACACCTGATGCTTCACAACATGTTATCATTTAAGGGGCAATAAAAAACAGCTTCATTAGCTAAATACGATCCCTCCACCAAAACGTTTAACAGCAGACATACTTGTAGTTGAGTAATTCATACCTGGAAATAAACTACACATTTCCAGGCCACAAAACCAATAACATGAAATGTCTGGTTCTTGTGTTTGAATCAAATCATTTACAAACAGAAAATTAAAGGGATGAGAACAGCACCAGGGACATGACTAATCAGTAAAGAACAGCAGAAGAGACAATGAAATGAATCCAACATTGACCATAAATCAACAACCAAAATAATTACATAAGTCAACCACAAACAACTGAACAGAAAGTAGTAAAGCACAGCTGGGAATCAGAAAGGACCTTCCAGTGAGATATTTTAACAGCTGAAACTGTGTGATGAACAGCCATGTAAAAATCAAACATTTGTATATGTTCCTGTTTAAAAAGACAATATACTTTAATATATTATATATAATATAATTATATATAATATAAGCATTCACATTCAGGCTTGTGCTAGTTTTGTTTTTCTAAAACACATTCATGGTATAAAACGGAGCACAACACTTGACAAGCCCAGACGTGACACAGGGAAATGCATTAAATATAAGTGAATTTAACAAATGAGCCCTCGAGAGAACGAGCCCACGAGAGAACGAGCCCTCGAGAGAACGAGCCCTCGAGAGAACGAGCCCACGAGAGAACGAGCCCTCGAGAGAACGAGCCCTCGAGAGAACGAGCCCTCGAGAGAACGAGCCCACGAGAGAACGAGCCCACGAGAGAACGAGCCCTCGAGAGAACGAGCTTTGCCCATTGGAACTGACTGAAACAGGTCAACCCCTGCGTTTAAGCCCTGATTCTCCACCCTTTCAAGAACACATCAGCAGGAAAATATTCACACAGCGAGCTTAACTGAAACATCAAACCAAAGCTTCTGTTTGGAATATAACAGGTACTTTTATACAAACACTCCTACTTCATGCATCAGTGTTTGCTGTCATGACAGTAGTTTGAGGCACAGGTCAGAGGTCAGATGGGACCCTCAGTAGTATGAGATGTTGGCAGCTCCATGACAAATATCTACCAGCTGTGGCGGAACACTGGGTGTTTCAGCAGCTCTCTGGAGGCCGGCCGGTCGGAGGGCTGCAGCTCCAGGACAAACATCTACCAGCTGTGGCGGAACACTGGGTGTTTCAGCAGCTCTCTGGAGGCCGGCCGGTCGGAGGGCTGCAGCTCCAGGCATCGCAGGGTGACATCCCGCAGCCCTGGAGACAGGTGGGGTGGGATGGTGGGGGCTGTGGTAGCACTGGCGATCTGGAGGAGATGCCAATCAGAGAGACGAGTTACTGGAGTGAATTACTGAACAAACAGGGCTTTTTTTTCATCTTAAAAATATAGCAAAACTATGACACATGCTCTCAATGCAAGACACTAAAAAATTAATTAATGCATTTATGACATCAAGACTTGATTACTGCAACGCCCTACATGGTGGCTGCCCTGCAAGATTAATCCAAAAACTCCAGATGGTTCAGAATGCAGCAGCCAGAGTTCTCACGAGAATAAACAAGTATGACCATATAAGCCCAGTTTTGTCAACCCAACACTGGCTACCTAAAAGACTCTGAATGGTTTAGCTCCTCAATACTTAAGCGAGCTCCTCTCTTATTATAGTCCTTCACGTTCACTGCGATCGGAAGGTTCTGGCCAACTGTTAGTACCCAGAATTTCAAAAACAAGTGCTAGTAGTAGATCCTTCTCGTATCTGGCACCCAAACTTTGGAATAGTCTTCCCAGTGTTGTCCGGGAGACAGATACACTCTGTCTTTTTAAATCTAGACTAAACACCAACCTCTTTAATCTTGCCTACACGTAGTCATATGGATTTATTACTCAAATCCCCTAAGGGATTAATAGGCTGCATTAATTATGTAAACCGGAACCGGGAACACTTCCCATAAGAACAGATGTACTGGCTACCCACTAAATCTGTTTGTCTTTCATTCCCCAAGGTCCTGTAGTCAGCTGGACCTGAACTCTGAGACCAGATGGTGGGGGACTGGATGAAATGACCCTGAGACAGATCATCAGGACTTGATAGACTTCTTTAGTAAAGGTTTTTTCTCCATCTATATATCAGTGGAGTTTTGGTTGCTTGCCACTGTTGCCCTGTTGGCTTGCTTGTTGGGAGACTGCTGATGTCTAACTTAGACTAATTTTGTAAATTATAAACTTCCAATATTTTACTGTATATATTTTATGTTTGTATGTATGTACGCTGCTTTTGCATGTTGTATAGTTCATGGTACTATTGCAAATCCCTTATAGCACTGTCCCATGATGTAGCCCATTATATACCTTCCTTATGTAAGATGGAATGCATGTATTTTGCTTAACTATAATTTATGTAAGCTGGAATGCGTGTATTTTGCTCAACAATTTTGTGGCTTTATCAGTTCAGTCAGCTCTTTGTTTGTAAACATGCTATAGGCCTACTATAGTATTAGTCTTATTCCACACATATTTGCAATAATACCATTAACATGTCTGACATTTGTTCTGTGTTTTATTATTATTCTTTGTTTTTATGTACAGCTGCTTTGAAGCAATGTAACATTGCAAAAAGTGCTATATAAATAAAATTGAATTGAATTGAACAAACATAACAGCTACAGTGAAGCAGGAGTTTACATGTGCACAGGTACAGCTGGTCAGAGGCGCACACGCAGAGACACACTCGCACACACAGAGAAAATTATGTGTACACACGCTCACCTTGAATATAAGTGCCAGGTGATTGGAGTGTTTCTCTGCATTCCATGGAGGTTTAGCACAGGACATCTCTATAATAGCACAGCCCACACTCCACACATCACAGCTGCGGCCGTACTGCTGTCCCCTCAACACCTGAAACACAGAGACTCAAACTGTGATGTTTGTCACATGTTTGTCTGGACTGGTGTAAAGTGTGTATAAAGAGGAAGACTAACATCACAATGTGTTGACATTACAAACACCACACCTGTTCACACCAAAAACAATCCTTCTATTAGCCTTCACACCAACACAAGCTAATGTGCTACTGTCTATTTATAATTTCATGCATTTCTCTTTAATTAACTGCTACTTACATAAGGCCTATATTCAATAAAACATTTTTTGTTTCTTAGCAAAGACAAAATGTAGCAAGTTTTAAATCATTTGGTCAAATCAAGAAAAGTTTAGCCTGACAGCTGTTTTTTGATGTTGAGAGATATATGATGTGTCAAATGAATAATGATCATATTTTGAAACATTTTTGAAATGTTTCCTTTGACCTCCCGCTTTGAGTTTTTAGTGAGAATTTTTTGTCTTTCATTGTCCATATAGATGTTGCTTGTTAAACATTCGTGGAAATCCTTTTTAACATTACACCCTTTGTCTCAATTTCTTTAACAACGTTACAAACTGTATTTGTTTGCTTTTGCGATATGTATTGACATAAAAGGCCATAAGAGACAAATATCTGATCCATGTCATTTAAACACGGGCACGCGGGGTTTGCTTTGGTGCGTTTAATTTTCCGACTGTAAAGGGAACTGCAGAAATGAGTCTCTCAGAGTCTGCTTTAGGCTTTGACAAAAGAAAGCTTGTTCATGGTGAAGTGGTTTCAGTAATGAATGCCTTGGTGAAGGGGGCGGGGTCAGCTGAACTGAGTCCTAATTAAACAGAGGAATGACAATGACAGGGAATTAAGGAGCCGGGGTCCTTTGTGAGCGGCTCAAAAGAACTGCAATTTACTTTCGTTTCAAGTTACTCAGAGATTTAAATCCACTTTGTCCAGTTTTCCTGAACAGCCGTGTACTCTGAAAGCCACATGGAAGGGTCACCAGACTTTGACCAAGGGCTTTGTTGAAGGGCACGGACATTTGAAGTTTAGAGTTAGAAAAAGCTAAATCTTCAGTTCCTCAGAATACCGGCGCCAAAACAAATAAATCAAAAATCAAATGAATCAAACAAAAGGAACAAAAAGAGCAATGAAAGAAAAAGCTCACTTGATTCTTTCGCTTTTGCGTCATCACCAATGTGCATGTACAACAGTTTCTTTACTTCCTGAGCGAGTGTGCACCCAACATGCTTCCACACGCATGTGAATTCCACCACAGTTCCACTGCAACACAGCTCAGAGTTCCTCCTACAGCTAATCCTGGGTTCGGTACTCTAGTCTGCTCACTGCATGACAGCTTTCACCATATCAATTATTCCAGTTAACCGTGCCCTGTTCCCCAACTAAACTGCTAGTGTGAAAGCACCCTAAGAGCTGATATTGGAAGACTTCAATTTGGTTTCCTCAGTCTCACCTCAGGGGCCATGAATGCAATGGTGCCCAGCAGCTGTCCCTGAAACTCCCCCGCACCCGTGCCCTTAGAAGCCAGACGAGCGGCTGCCCCAAAGTCAGCTATCCGCAGCCTCTGACCTGTGCTGTCGATCAGCAGATTGGCACCTGCACGCGCCAAAAGAGAGTGTGGTACAGTGTTATTATCATGACCTAAATCTAACATTTCTCTTAACTGAAATAAAGTAAAAATAGGTGTAAGTATTAGCTGAAAATTGTGAACTTATTTCAGTTTATTTCCAAGGCAACATTTCAAATTATTAATAAAAATTAATAAAAATATAAAAATGGCAAAAGCAAATAACAAAATTGATAAAAATTAAACTGAAATTAACATGAAAAAAAACGACTTCAAAATTATAATTAAACTACAATGAAACTGAAATAAAAACGAAAATAACTAGAGTTAGAGTACAAGACACTAAACTACACTAAAGCTCAGCTCCTAACCCTGGTGAGCTTCCTTGCTGTCTACTACCTACACAGTGTGCTCGCTTCAGGGGCAGCATCCTAACTTAAGAAAACCTCAGTATGACTTATTTTCAACACTGCTTCCTTGAAGCAATGCATTTGGGAATTTGTAGGCTGGAAACTTCCTTCCAGTACAAAACAACTAGTGCGTGGCATAACCTTTGATGTCACGGTGGATGATCTGGTTCTCGTGCAGGTAGGCGAGACCTCGAAGGAGCTGCTCGCTGTAGTTGATGATCACGCCTTCTCTAAAGGGGCCATACTTATTTAAAAGATGAGACACGGACCCACCTGAGCACCAGAAAAAGTATATGATGTTTATAAGCCAGGAAACAACATGTTTACAAAGAGCACATCTTGTCAGTCAAGTGAAACATCCAGCACAAGGTCACTAGCGTTACATTTGGTGTGTTTATGAACAAAGTAAAAAGGTGCCATCCCACCTGCCATCCACTCCACAAACAGGTTGTAGTTGTTCTTCTCACAGGTTGCTCCAAGCATGCGGATGATGTTTGGGTGATTCAGGAGGCCCATCATGCGAATCTCCTCACGCAGGGCCTCCACCACCTCCTCCTGCTCTGAGGAGGTATTCCTAACATACGTAACCTGCAGATTAAAAACAAACATCACCTTACACCTAAGCCTCACTTTATATAGTGTAGAAAACATCTAAGCTGCTAAAAAATACCTTAAGCAAACTTTAAACAAACTTTAGGAACTAACTAACAGCCAGTCCAAAACAGAGCACCCGCAAAACGTGTTAGTTTAGTGTACCTGTTTGACAGCCATCAGCGTGCCAGTGCCCACATCCTGAGCCTGGTAACATGAGGAGAAGGCGCCGAGCCCGATCTGCTGACCCTTCAACCAGTCCACACCCTCCACATATGGCTGCTTTGCTTTGGTATGTCCAGGAAGAGTCTCTGTCGTCTATGCAGGACATGCAAAATAGAAGAAATAAAATATGAAGCCCAACATACAGGCTGAGATTTATATGAGTTAGGTATGTAAGCAGTGTCTGCATGTGGTACAATGAGAAAAGGTGGACCACAATTTGCACATTTGTTGCTTATGTTACGAAGGAAATCCTTGATCAGCGAACTCTCAAAATATACAACATTTATAAAAGAACCACCCCCCTCCCCCCAAACCTCCACTAATCTCTACCCTAATCCAACCCATATCCTAACCCTACCTGTAAATTTGGTAGCAATAAACTGGAACAAGGTTAACTACACCAATTAGAATAGTGTTTATCAACCAGGGGCCCAGGGCCCACTGGTCAACAATCTTGCAAGAGGTCATTATGGTGCCTTCAAATTATATTATTTGATAAATAATAAAAAATATAATTATTTAAAGACAAAACAACAACCTTTCTAGCTATGCTAAGATCTGAAATATTTTATCTAAATATTGCAATATTGCTAGAATACTTCAAAATATTCTAACAATATTGTTGTGGAAAATGGGGGTATGGGTCTTTAGGTCAGTAAGGTTGAGACCCACTGATCTTAACATTACCTTGCTTGTGGGAAATTCTCTTGTGTGTCTTTAAAAATGATCCTCCCTTATTTTTAAACTCAGTTGCACTGTTTGTGCAAAATTAACTAATGTAATGTACAGTTGTATACAAAGATTAACAAAAGAGAACTCTACTGTACACTTACATTCACCTGAATTATGATCACATCCTCTCCTTTCTCCACCTGTAACTGCGGGATAATGGGCAGAGCATCCTGGGACTCTGACATTGCCATGACAACGGCCAGGGCCTCCTCCTCCTCAGCCTCCATCTTCTCCTTGCACTTCTTATTCTGGGTCACATCCTCACTGTACGCGCCATCGTTTGTGTTCACCTGCTCAGGAGACAACACCGCCACTTCAGACTGGAAGGTGACGGTGCTGTCAGCTGCCGGTATGGAGGCCTCCAACAGGTCCTCTATGCTGGAATTAAGCTCGGCCAAAGCATCAAGACCACAAAACTTCTCCACTGGTGTGAAGAAAGCATCCTCACTGGGGATAAAAGCAGACCCACCCCTGCAGCCCAGATCTTCTCCAGACCTGATCTCCTGAAGGTCCAGTTTCAGATTGCTCTTCGACCCTGAAGTTAAAGCTTTGGCTCCGTTAGTTGTTGTCACAGGAATGGGTCGAGAAGGTTTTGGCCAGTGTATCTGATTGGAGGGCTGCGACCGAGCTTGGGTAAACAATGGAGAGGGCAGCTTTTCCAGGTCATTACCGCTACAACTGGCTTCGCCTACTCCCTTCTTTATCAGCAATTTGCACTGGGTACCTGGAGAGGACTGGGCGAGTTTGCTGGGCATAAGATTTTGTGGTGGTACTTTTGAGATCTCTGGAGAGAATGCTGAGGCATTTGCCATGGACAGCGAGGGAAGGGCGGGAGGTTGACTAGACGATGGCGAGTTCAAACACTCACTCCTGGGTCTGTTACGGGGTTGAATAGGGGGCTTTGGAAACTCAACAGGGCTTGTGATGATGTTTGAGAGTCTCTTTGCTACATTATCAACAGGATTTGAACTGGCTTGAACCGCACATGCCACCTTGGGAGCTGGCTGCTGCAAACCTTGGGTGGGGGAGTTTCTTTCAGTAGTGCATGGGGAGTTCTGGGGGGCTGATGGTTCAAGAAAGACGTCACAGTGGCCAGTCTGAAGGTCGTCTACACCCATTTGGATGGCATCCAAGATGTCCATCTCCTCAGCAATGGCCAAGAGACGACGGCACATGCGGGCGTAGTGAGTGGAACTGCTGATGTTGAGCATGTCCAGCAGCTTAACGAAGATCTGAGGCACACGTGCCACCATACGAGCAGCGCTCAGGAAGATGCGACGGGAAAGTTTACCTACCATAGAGTGAGAGTTATCAATGGACTGCAGCGCAAAACTGAGCAGGGGCAGCAGCTTCTGGTACCTGAAATGACAAATTAATAAATGAGATCATTCAAAGCCTTCATCCAAACAACTAGAGCAGTAAGTCAAAGCTTATTTACAACATAATATCATGACCACAGTTAGAAGATTCAGTTACTTCATATTGTTTTCTTGGTAGCTCTTTACAACATGGTTCCATTTGTTAACATTAGTTAACCACATTAGTTAACCACATTATTTAACGAACTAAAAAGTAACAATACTTATCTTTGTATCTGGTGACTTTAACATTTACTAATACATATTTCAAATATACATTGTATCTGTTGACATTAATGCACAATAAACTAACATGAATTGACAAATGTATTTGTATTAACTGATATTAACAAAAATTAAGAATAAATCTGTAAAATGTTGCACATTGTTAGCTACGCATTAACTAATAGTGACAAACAGAATCTTACTGTAAAGTGTTATAGTTTTATATAATATTCGGATGCATTTCTGTACCTCTCTGCCATGTTTTGGGTCTGGTTGCAATCTCCAGCTGACACAATGTGAGGGTAAAACTCAGCAGGAAACTCCAGTAAGAGTCTGTCGATCAGACACAGTCGGCCCAGCAGGGCCTGCCAGTTACTGGCCTCTGTTTTACAGCCCAAGATGCAGTGCAACACATAATCAACCCCACCAATTCCAATAGAGCCTGAGAAATTCAATTAAAACATTTGGTTGAGTTCAACAGAAAAATATTTATATACAGGAACAAAATCCTTTCATCATCTACTCTCTCTCATGTAATTTCATAAGACCAGTCTTCTGAAGTCATACTTTAGTTTTGTGCGAGGATCAGTCAGTGTGTTAAGGTAGCACATGCATGAGATTTTAAGAGCTACATAAGATACCGGGTGACTTTGGAGAACTTGGGAAATAGTGTATGGGACAAATGAGTCACTTTAAATGGTAATATAATGGTTTGTCTTTTGTAGTCACACTCTGCTCTCCATAAACACCTTATTTAGTGTTCCAGAGATAAAAGGAAAAATACAGGTGAGAAACAACATCAGGGTGAGAAAATAATGACAGAATTTGTATCTCTGGGTGAACTACTCCTTTAAAGAAATTTAGGTTAAACTAATTCACAGCAACTTCATGGGACACCAACCATACATTTAACCAGTTAAGCCTGTGTTTCTCAAATCTGGCCCTTGAGGTTTGCTGTTTTGCAGTTTAGCTCCAACTCGTAACTTTCTAGCTACCCTAAGGACCTTTGATTGCCTTGTTCAGGTGAGTCTGATCAGGGCTTGAGCTAAACTCTTAGTTACCTGTACTTCTTTTATCATCACAGACATTGGATGACTTAAATTAGTTGTGTGCTAGTACTGACCTAAATGTTCTGTAAAGATTTGTACCTGCTTTAAGGATTTCTCTGCCCACCGCGAGCTCCCCCATCTGACCTTTACACAGCTCCAGTAGAGTGGACACTGACAGCTGACTCGTGCGGCTACAAACATACAACACATACAAGTGATCAAACTCCTGTATTCACAAGCCCCTCAGCCTCACAACAACTGTGATCAGGCTTCGACTTCAAGAGGACTAAAAAAATAAAAATCACAGGAAAGACTTTAATAGAAAATCCCTTAACAAATCCTTCACAAATAGATGAACATGTTTTGAGAAAGTAAAATGGGATCAATTCTGACTTTTAAACCAGATTATAATACCATTACTCATAAACAACAAATCTTATTAGTCTGTTCCACAGCATGTACACAGCATGTACACAGCATGTCCAGGTCTGAGATCAGAGGAATCAAAGATGTCATACCAGTTGGCGTCTGCACACTTGACCAGTATGGTTTCCACCACCGGCCGCAGCAGCTGCTGTAGCAGAGTCCTCTCGGAGAGCGAGTGACAGGAAGTGTAGACCAGCATCGCTCGCAGGGTTTTCTGAAACAGCACACAAACAGTCCTGTACCACAGCTGAAGAAATGAACACAAAACAGGCCTGTGGTGCATGTCCCCTTTCTAACGCTCTGGCTTTGAGCACTGGTCTTTACCTCTCGAGAGGTTTTGCTTCAGTCTCAGAATCTTTGGACATGAAGTGATTCGACACAGCATCAAACTGTTCTTCAATACTAAAATGTATTCGTATTATAAAGTGTATTTTAATTAGTTAGTTGTGATCTTAACTCTCTCAAAGAAAATCAACAGGCCTGTTTTTAAAGTTTTCAAAAGAAATTCAAAAGACTTCTTTAAAAACAAACATACAAAAAAAAATCACCAAATTAAGTAATTTATTGCAGTAATTTATTGTACAAAATTATGTACAGCCTTAGACACTGACAACAAAAGCTGCATGAAGCGTTCTCTCCTCCTCTCATCCTCTCTCATCCTCACTGGAGTGGTGACTGACAGCACCCCGACTCCCAGAAAGAACTGGGAAGTGATGACTGACAGCACGCTGACTCCCAGAGAGTGATGACTTAAGTGATGACTGACGACACTGGAGAGCTGCTCGGCCGGCTCTGACTGACCAAGCACACATTCTCCTCCTGAACTAACACAACAGACGTCAAACTCAGCTTAACCAAAACTCCTCACACAACACGAATTGTGCAATAATGTATTCTATGTACTGAAACATGCAGGTATTGAACTTCAGGACTAAGTCTATAAGTGAACTTCTTTACGGCATAAACAATGCAAAACAAATGTTACACAGCAGCTTTTTAAAGAAATGCTTCCCTTTGAAACCGTTCATTTGTTGTATTTTTAGCTTTACTTTCTCGGTGTGTGTTCAAGAGAGTACAGCAGAGTTCAGTTGTGCTGGAAAGCCCCGAAAACACACAAATCTTGTTGTTTTCATTAAGGCGACTCACAGGGAAAGACAACGCCCGAGGCAAAGACAGCATCCCAGATGCCCAAGCAGCAAGAACTCGTTTTTGTAAACAGAGGAGAAATAGGTTAAAAGAGTAACACAAAAAGATTACTTTTCTCTCCAGCCTCGATCAGATCATCGCTGCTTTTAGACTTCCTGCTTTGAAGTGAACTTTGGAACTAGCCAGCGTGGTTTGTTGCTCTTTAGAACTTTGGCATGCTAACAGATAACCTCAAACCAAAGTCAACAAGGAATAAAAAGAAGCACTATGAAATGAAATAACATTTTTGTTTTTATTGTTTTGCCACATCTATTGATGAGGTAACAGGAACGTTTGGATTCACTGCATATGTAAAAACTTTGCAGGTCATTGCCTGTTGTCATGACACATGCTGGGATAAGACCATCACTCTCTCTCTCTTCTGTTTTGTTTGTTTGGGTGTATGATTACAGTATGGCTTTCTGGAGAAACCAAAAATAAATCTAATGGAACATTAGATACAAGATTCATTTGCTATTACGGAGAAAGCAGTAGTATTATTATATATTATATATATAAATATATACATACACATAAATTGCTCATTTTGAGACACTAATCTGACTGTAGGGCATTTTAAAAATTGTTAACCCAGTGTCACTCTTAAACAAATAATATAGTCTCTCTAGACATTTAACATGTTTGCCCTCGCAATTCAACATTCGTTCAGATGCTAAAGTTTCTAAAGAATGAAAGAGGCACTGTTGAAATAGTGCGTACCCCATGCCGGATCAGGGCTTCATAACCCAGGTTAACAGTGTGTGAAAGTACACTCTCTCTACTCCAAGAGTAGAAAACAAAGGTTATTATAAAATTATGAATCTAAATAAATGTATTCTGGTCTTAATCCAGCATGTGCTAATGACAACAACTTCAGAAGATCATAGTAAAGAGCTCAGCACTGCTGCAGCATTTCATCTGTATGATCAAACCACAAGCTTCACCTGCTGCTGGGAGAACTGCATGTGACAGTAGTGACACGCTCACGACTGCAGACTTCATGCGACAACACAGGATCATTCTGTGAGCGTCATGCTTTATAAATAACTGCCTGAATAGTGCAAAAGAAATGCAACGATTTCAGGCTTTAGTGCATAAAACAAGTGCAAGCGGATTGATTCACACACTGTCACACTAATGCATTGACATGTCTCATACACACAATACACAAGACTGTATTACTGTATTATATAGATACTGTTGTACCCTACCAGAACATCCACAACACGTCTGTGATTCTGTTACCTATATATCACTGACTCACAGCCACACCTACTCTCATTTTCAAAAGGCCTTCATACCCCGGGTCATTCTAACCCCGGGTCATTCTGACCCCGGGTCAAGCTGCCACATGTAAAGTTGACAAGTAAAGCTTTCAATGATACAAGACTTTTAGCAGTCCAGTGCTCTCTGCACAGATGCTTACAATGGCAAGAGGACACTAATTCCTGTACACTAAACTGTACCTTACTGGTATCTACAGAAACTGCACATCATAGTACAGTGCAATGTCTCACCAGTGCTGCCACATAGACTTTGTAGACAGGGTCTGCACACACCATGGACAGCACGCTACAGCAGGACTCCACCACTACATCTCCCGACACGTCCCCTGCAGCTGAGCCCAGCTCCGGCCCTACACCCACCCCGGTCAATGAGCGTTCACCATTGACCAGCAGCAGAGTGCCGCTCACGTCATGTGACAGCCGACGGAGAGCCATTTCTCTGATGTTCCAGTTCCTGGAGAAGAGGCAGCCCACAAGCTCCAAACCAAACACCTGATGGAGGAGAGAGCAAGAGAACTCATGAAAACATCACAACAACATGAGCTTAAAGCAGCTACATAATAAATGTCAGAGTTACAGCTTTTATTTTATGTTTTAAAAAAACATCCAGGTCATATTTTACCCCAAAATAAATCAGAAAAAACAAAGGGTTACACAGTCGCATACAAATTATACATTGAAATAATTTAAAAAAGGTTTAAACATGGTTTAGGGTTTGTTGCATGTTACTATGCAAAATAAACTACAGTAATGTGAACTACAGTAAGTACATTTACCGTATGTAACAGACTGTAAACAAGAATTTATTTATTTATCAAAGCAGTTGTTCTATTGCAGCATTGTTTTTTTGCATTGGTACATTATTTGCATCATACAGCACAATTTATGTATTTTTCCAAATATTCAAACATATTTCCTCTTAGTCATGACTGGTGTGCTGGTGTTTGTCTACAGAAGCCTGTAGTTTCACATCATGTATTCATGTCATGACTGGTGTGTGCTGGTGTTTGTCTACAGAAGCCTGTAGTTTCACATCGTGTATTCATGTCATGACTGGTGTGCTGGTGTTTGTCTACA
>JAZGTJ010008350.1:0-21164 GCA_036877575.1 Botia almorhae
TGCGGTCCAGCTGTGCTTGAGGCGCCGGTGATGAGTTGGTGCAGGTGCGGCGCCTCGGTTGCCAGGGCGACGCTGATTCGCCCGGAGAGACTCGTCACAGTATATATAACGCATAGCATATATATATAACATTGACTTTTGTCTCTTTTTTTTGAAAAGCAGAAGACCTCCATTCCATACATGAATAATGTCAATGTTTCAGTTACAATTACGTTCGTCAATTGTTACGTTACTACTAAACAATTAACGAAATAGCTACGGTACAAATTGATTGAGTCTACAAACGTCTGCAGCTGCATGTCTCATTAAGAAATTGTAAGAAAACCGAATTAGTGTTACTAATTATTGTAACATAATGTAACATGTTAAGCGTTATGAAACGTTTCCGTGCGGTGAATCATGATGGTGGGGGAACACGAGGAACCAAACTTCAAATCATTACCATAGCAAACACCCAAATCTTAAAAACCATAAGCAGCCATAAATCTACACCGTAAAATGCAGCTGCTCCTCTCCAGTTCCTCAACCAACAGTCCTGAGATGTTTACAAACAGACCACGTCTCATGGGCAGAAGAGGAGTGGACATCTAGTGGAACTCTGTGGATCTTGCTTCGTGCACGTGCAGGGTACTGTGATTTTGGAACAGATCCTTCCAAACTGTTGCTACAAAAATAGAAGCACAGAATCCATCTACTCACACACGCTGATTAGAAGGGGGGGGGTAGATATACTTTTGGCCATGAAGTTTATCTTCAATGTCCTGTGTTTAATTATAACTTTAAAAAGATGTCGTAATTGTAGTTTCATTGCTTCAGGTTATTAGTAGCTTGGGAAGCTACAATTTCTCAACACTGTAAAGCACAGAGAGAATGAGAACCATATCCAGAGCAGCAGGAGACAGAGGGTGTGTCTTATTCAAGAGGGGTGTGGCTTATTAGGAATAAAATTCACCCAGCAGTTTTCTCAGCCCCTCCCGTCTCTGATAACTCTTTTTCTCCTCTCTCTCTCTCTCTCTTTCTCTCCTTTTTCTTTTCTCCCTCCCCCCTCCACCTTTCTCTCTTTCTCTCCATACTGTTTCTGTAACAGCAGAAACATATGTGCTCTCTCTTTTTCTCTGACATCATCTGAGCTCACTGCATGGTCCGGCAGGAGGGTGGGGGATGCATGGAGAACCCAAAGAACGATCTTCATTCTTTCTTTCCAACTTTATTCTTTTTTCAATGTGTTTTTCCATATGTGTTTTTGTCACTACACCTCTTCTGTTTTACAGCTGGTTTAGTTTTTGTGTGTTTATTTCTTCTGTGTGTGTGTGTGTACTTTGCATAGGTGTGTGTACTTTGAGACTCACGACAGCCAATCACAGCACAAGGGAGGTATATTAATAATGGACAGCTGAAAAACCAACACTCATGAGAGTTTTAAAACAGGGAGAGACAAGACAGTGGGAGAGAACGACAGAATTCTTTAGTCAAAACACATCATGTGGCAGAGAATTCCTGTCAGGAACTTAAGTGAAAGATTTACAAGTTCAACAAATTTTGAGCCGATTTGGTTCTGATGGGGACTCCTCCGAGGGGGTGGTTTTACTTTTGAGAGAAAGAGAGTGAGATTTTAGAGATTTTACGTTCACAAAAGAGGCGGGAATGAGGGAGGGCTAGACCCCCCTCTTCTCTGTGGAGAATGTAAAGACTTTTTCTTGGAATTATTGAGTATTTCCAAACATTTTTCCACAGAACAACGGAAACTAGTTTTGAAACGGAGAGAAATGCAGAGGTAGACAGACGGCAAAGACAAATAAGAGGAGGATCAGAGGAGAGGAAACTGGATTACAGTGTGAAATAAAATGTAATGATCCGGTTTACATTTCCTGCACTGCTGAAATGATAATCTCTCTGATTATAAGCTTTATAATCAGAACCTCCATTAATAAATCAATCACTACAGGAAGAAATGCTGTGAAAATGCTGTCAAGAACACGTTTAAATAATCAAAAATAAATTTGAAATAATTTTTTGCATACAGTAAATGAAGCCTGTTTAGTATCATTTTATTTTGACATTGTTTATCTGAGTAACACCGCCCCCCCATTTCTTATATAAAAATGCAGCATGTAGAATTTAAGTATTCATACATCATGGTGGTATTTGTTGTACTGCATCTAATTTGTTTTTTTTAAACAAAAAATAATTTAATTACTGAAAATTCATTATAGTTAAGAATTCTGGCGTAATATTTATTAATAATGTCATGATGTTAAAAATTTGTTTGATTTTCTTCATGCAGTATCTAATTTCTTATTCTTTTTTTATTAATTAAATATAAAGGGTAAAATTTGGCCTGAACATGGTTCAGTGAGATTTACACACAAAGCAAATCACATACACTCTGTCTTTACAACTTCCTACACAAACTACGATTTCCATGAAACTATGAAAGTAAATGTTAACTAGCTCAGATTGAAGTGAATGAACCCAACCACCCACACACACACACACACTATACTTCACCACTCTTTACCATAAGACCAACGTCCTTATTTTTGCAGACCGAAACTTCACTACCGCCAGTAAAGAAAACGCGGTGCGTTTAAGGTTCAAACGTGTAATCATCTGGCCGACTCTGTTCTGACCGCAGTGAGACTGGAGTGCTGTGGTAGTTTAGGGTTTTATAATGGCCATCTTCAGCTCTCCTGCTTTAACACAATGACACACATTATAAATCAACATGAAGCTAAAATGAAGAGCAGTTTGTTTTGAACATCATATTTAAAGGTCCTTCTGGATTATGACCTGTGAAAGCACACAGAAAGCACTGATGTATTTTCAGAGCTCTGGCCCGGGGCCGTGCATGTCATTTGAATGTCAACAGGTGTGACATTAATGCTGATTTATGAGGAGTTTAATTCAGTGTAAACTTTTTTCCTTCGGTGAGAATGAACATCACTGGACAGAAGATTCCAGACTTACACCACCTCAGAGACTGTCCAGCATCCATCATATGAAACCGTGGAGAAAGTGCTTACTAATTATAACCGTTTGTATCACTTCTCCTACAGGAATGAACTACAGTGTTATTCTGGGTTTTGCACAGTTATGTTCCTGAGAACCACAAAAAAAGCTATAAAAATTAGCTTTCCTGTAGCTCAGTGGTTAGAGCATGGTGTTAACAACGCCAAGGTCATGGGTTCGATCCCAGGGATTGCACCTACTTAGAAACAATGTGTAGTATAATGCAATGTAAGTCGCTTTGGATAAAAGCGTCTGCCAAATGCTTAAATGTAAAAAAAGTAGCATGGTATTTTGAGCATGTCCAGTGGTACTACCATGTTTAAGAACCATCATAATTCCAGGATGTTTTAAAGTATCTTGGAGTAGCATGTAAAGACCATGAGATAATAATAATGATAATCATACAGTATCATGGTGTATATTGAAGTACCATGGCATTACATCGCTGTACTATCCCAGTACCTTCATAGTACTTTTTTGTATGTCCTAACCTCTCTCTCATTCTCTCTCTCTCTCTCTGTATCTATCTCGCTCTCTCTCTCTCTTTCTCTCTCTCTCTCACTCTCTCTCTCTGTCAACCAAAGCTTAGATCTGAGAACTTGTGGAAGCCCATGGAGAACATCCAGCACTAAAAGGAAGCAGCCCGGCGAGAACTTTCAATGGAATGAGACAGTCAAAAAACAACTGATAGAGTGATCAAATGAAACAAAGAATAGTTCACATTTTCTCCTACTGAATAAAGACAAGTGGCCTCATTTTTTGGTTCTCATTATTTTTTCTGTATTTGTGGTCTCTCTCTCTCCCTTTTCAGACAGCCTGACTCACTCCATAAAATCACTCGGTGCTCTGGGGTTTCGAAAGCTGGAAAATATTCTCCAACCATTTTTCCATTATTAAGCGAGTCCTAAAACCCCATGAACAACAGCAGCAAAGAGAAAAAGAGAGAGAGAGAGGGAGAGAGAGAGATTATGAAGCCTATGAGATAATGGAGAAATGTGGGGGTAAACGTGTGCAACATCTCACTTGATGTGTCAACATCTGGATACGTTCTGATTTACTGCCAAACATTGTTACTACAAAACTGGCACATTCAGCTGGTTGACATGTTACAAATGGAAATCTTTCTCTTCTGTTTAAGAGAAACAGCTCCTTCATAGCTTATGAGACTCAGCAGTTACCAGTTATGTCTCATTTGGGTATCCCTTTTGTCCCAGATGTTTCTCCAAAAAATGGTTGGAAGTAAAATAAACAAATAAAACTAAAGTAAGAATGTAAAGCTTTTAAAGTAATTATGGCAGGCAGATTATTTTGACGTGAGATTTTTCATGCTGAAATTTCAGGAGAAATATCTCCATTTGCTCTCTAGTTCATCTCAATGTTGTTTAGAAGAATCGACTGAGATGAGGATCTTTTCTAGGTTAGTGTGACTAGTGTGTGTTCCTCACACTAAGCTGGATGGTTTGTGTGTGTGTTTAGTTTAGTGATGATGGATGACAGTGGAAATACCTCTTCCAGAAAGCTTCTTTTCTAAACATTAACAAACTCTCTCTCACACACACACACACACTGACCTCTCTGAAATCACCCATGGACCCATGGAGGGGGGCTGATGATGTGGAACTCTGAGTAGGGATGTTTTCCTGTTGAGTCATTCCAGACAGAGGGATTATGCCCTGGGACACAGACTTCCAGCCTCCCCCTACCAGCCTCGTCCACCTCCAACAATTTCTCTCGTTTCTCACTCCTAGTGAGTAATGTGCACAAAGAAACAAGGGAAGACATCCAAAGGTTAGACGGACTCGTGATGATGGTGTTTTTGCACTCTGTGATTGGCTGCATTGCCTGCAAAAACTCACAAAATGATTGGAACATGGGTGGGTGGTTTAAAACATGGAAATGGCTAAATGCAGCACAGGCATACAGACATTATCTGCCAGCACTTTAATAAACTGCATGAATTTTATAGCTAAGTCACCTGTTAGCATGCTAATAAACAAAATCACTTTCTGCAGTTCTCTGCAGGGTATTTACATTGTTTCCAAAGAGCATCAATCATGTTTAAGAACAGTGGACCATGTGTATGTTCTACAACTTAAGCTCGGCCATCTGTAAGTTCTAAAACTTACAACGAAACATGCAAGATCTAGAACTCGCATTCATCTCTCTGAACGTTTACGAACTGACAGGGAATCACACCGGGAACTGACAGGGAATGTTCTGGAACTCACTGCCAACCACCTGAAAAGTGCAGAACTCATGGCCAGCAGGCTAAATAGGGAACACAGGAGAAATGACACAGGGGAATCCCTCCTTGGAGCATTTCTGGAGACAGGAGGCCTTTGTTGGGCACGTGGATTGGCGGATTGGCTCTGGCATGAGGGAGACCCCCCGGAGTGACAAACAGACGGAAAGTCAGACTGAAAGAGGGGGTGAGAACTGAACCGGCGGTTGGATTGGTCACAAAACAGGAATGTGGAAAAAATGACACAAATAAGAACCCCCACTCCATCACTCAGTTGTTTTCTATCTCCTGTCTTTTTTCCCCCTCTTAACATGTTGACCAGCTGTGGTAAATTCTTTCCTTCTCATCCTGTGGGTCAAGCAAATCATTTCACCACCCCTCTCCCCCCAGACTACAGAAACAGTGTGTGTGTGTGTGTGTGTTTTGAGGGAAAAAACGATGAATGAGTTTGTTTATCCAGAAACGTGAGGATTTGGAGAGAACAGAGGAAAGATAAAAAAAATAGGACTGCTCATGTCATTGTCGTAAAGCTATTTAGACAGTATGTCACACACTTGCAGTGACTGTTGTCTGCCTCTCCTCACACCCACATCAGAGAAAAGCTGAAAGATGAACGTGCTGGTAAATTGCAAGAACATAATCATGTAGGCCAGTGGATTATCCCAACTAACAATTTAAGGTTACAAGAACATTTCCCTAATGTTTCCATTAAATAAAAAAAGGTTAAAAATATTGCTTTGAAAGTTCTAGAAACGTTCAAAACATCCAGCTTTTTAGACATTGTATTAACATTATTGCTTGGTTATAAGAATGTTATTCAAACATTCAATTAAAATTCTGTTTAATTCTGCTTTTTAAAACGTTCCACTGACGACTTCAAAATAATGTTTTTGATATACATACAATGTTAAAAAACGTCCTACTAACGTTACTGCAAGAATGTTTTTTTTCTGTTTTGTTCTGAAAATCCTGTGATATTTGTCTGTTACAATCCAAACACACATTATTGATCACAATTATAATTTACATAAATAAAAAATGTACTGA
Source organism: Botia almorhae (assembly GCA_036877575.1). Taxonomy (NCBI): domain Eukaryota; kingdom Metazoa; phylum Chordata; class Actinopteri; order Cypriniformes; family Botiidae; genus Botia; species Botia almorhae. Next base: position 6,299 of record JAZGTJ010008350.1, read on the forward strand.
CTTTAAATATATAGTGCTGCTAAAAGAACGTTCCAGAATGTGGACTGATCATTAACGTGTTTGTGGTGCATCTTCCTTTAAAACGTGTATTCTTTAAACATGTAATGCAGTGTGAGAAACAAGTGAGAGAGAGAGAGAGAGAGAGAAATACAGCCTGTGTGGTGATCATTTAATTTACGACGTTTTAAAAACGTCACATGTCCTGTAAGAAGTTTGAAAACTATCTGCCCTCCAGTGGCCAACAGAGGCATGGCAGGCGTTCTCCTGGTCGCCATACGAACCCTATTACTCACAGTTATAGCGCGGAACGGAGCGTTCGCTGCTACGGGAGAGATCAGCATCAGTCACTGTGCACCGTCAGACGGAATATAAAATATGGCCAAAACTGATCAGCACCGGTACATGAGCAAAACAACGCCAACACAACGTCATCTAAAATGCTCGTGTTTATGAAAGCGGAGGAGATACGGCTGGTCTCCTACACTGGATGTCGTTTGAAGTTAATGATTTCCAAATGGACCCAGGAGAGGTGTTTGTGTGTGTCTGTGGAGGTGAGAGGCAGAAGCAGGATATCCTACAGCCAGCTGTCAGAATTCCCACCCACGAGCTCCAGTCCCCACAAAACACACCAGTTACTTAAAAATCTTAATTAAACACACATTTTAAGTATATGCATAGACTACAGAAGTTGCATGTAACTCTATAACAACTGAATAAGTAATTGTAATGTCGATTCTTACTAATGACGCTACCTGAAGGTGCTTGAGCATCGTACTGTTGCTATGGTTATAGCGATCTCACTTTGAAGTGTAATCTGGCTTTCAAACTTTATTTATAAACGCAGTTAATTAAATGTACATTAAATACTGAGTGATTGCAGGAAAAATATACGGATATAGCTTTATTTTAAAAAAATAAATAATGAAACCTAATCCTTCGATCTGATTGGTTGATAGAAATGATGCTGATCCAGGAAACATATCCTATTTAGTGAGGGGACCAATATAACCAACATTTTGTTTTCACTTCCTTTGGGGGTCTCTCCCCCCCCCCACTTCACACCTTGGTTCAGTCTAACGAACCACCTTCCCGTGGTCCATTCCACTGTTTGCCGTGGAAACTGTACTCCCGTTGTGAAACTTGAGCATTTCCAGATGCGAGCTGGAACCCAGGCCTGGTGATGTCATCATGGCTCTGCTTCCTGCACAGTCTCTCCATCCAAATATCAGACTTAGACGAGGTAAGGGGGCTGAGAAACACACACACCAGCCAAACAGCAAGAGATGGAGGGGAGCTTTTGCCTTGTATGTAGAGAAAGAGAGGAAGCGCAATGAGGAAAAAAAAATGACGGATGGATTTTGAAAACACTGTAAGAGCATTTTCTCCCACAGTTTAGCTCATATCATGTCAACAGAGATGGCTTGCCTGAAACAGACAATAATAAAGAGTTAAAAATAAAGAGTTGCGCCAGGGGTTTGGTGCTATTGACCTCTCACTGATCTTTAATCACGCTTGTTTTCTCAGCATATTAGATACAGCAAAGAACTTAGAACCATTTTAGCTATATGTGGTTATTTGGAGATCTTGTTGACACAGCGTTGGTTCTTTAGATCAGCATATTTGCCAAAGCTGCAGTGGATCATGGGAAATCAACTGCCTCAAGTCAATAAAATATGGTTCTTTGATGTTGTATCATTTATTCAGATAAATTGGTTTAATAAATTCTTAAGAAGTCTCATCTGTTAAAAGAAGAGTGAAGAGCTACTGGGTGTTCTGTTGAACGTGATGTCATTTTTCTGTTGCACATACATTCAAACATGATTATACACACACAATCAGTATCTCTCTCTCTCTCTCTCACACACACACACACACACATTCAAACTACCACTTGCACCTGGACATCCCAAAGGCATTTACTTCCCTCACTCCAGATGTGTGTGTGTGTGTGTGTGTGTGAATGGGTCGGCAGCGTTTATAGGCCCCATTGATGGAGAGGGCAGTGTTTGGTCTGTTGCTTGGCAACACCCTTGTAAATAAATGTGGGTGAAGGATGCACATCTGAAGAAAAGTGAAGCAGCAGTGAGTATAAACGCACACATTTAATTACAGGTCAGTATGTTAAATTACTCTAACGTGAGTTCATAGGATGAATAAGGGTCCGATTTATGCCACTCATTCATTAACTGATGCAATGATATATAATAAAGCAGTGAATAGGAAAGTGCCACGGCTTTAGTTATGAAACTACTAATGAAAAATGATAATAAGCGTTTTTGGACGCTACCATGATGGTAATACCACAGTGTCCTTTGAAGTATCTCACAGCACCATTTAAATACCACAGCGTATGATAATAATACTCACTAGCATGGTGCAAACCAGAAAACATGATGTAACCATCTAACAGTCACTGACAAGACAAAAAATACTGAAATAATTACTTTTAAAAATACACTTTAAGCTATTATCTAAGTAACCTAGATTCAGTCATTGCTTTGGGTTTAATAATGGCAGTTATAAATCATATATAGTAATATCTGAGTGATGTATTACTCTGTGCAGCTCTGTTAGACCGCCATGCCTGAAACGAATGTCTTTTTTATAAAGACGTTAAAGCAAATGTTATTTCAAGGGAACGTTTGGAGCTCTGAGTCATTTCTCAACGCATCTGGACCATCACGCCCAAAGACATCACAGGGTATTTGTTGTAGCGAATGGAGGACAGATTGACAGCTCGCTGGAGAAGTAAACCGTCACCCAGAACCAACTGCCAACACTAACATTCATGAAGCACTTTCCAGTATATTGCCATGTTCAAAACTCCATTTCCCTCTCTCCTGCCACCCATTTTTTGGGAATATTCTGGATGATTACTCAGTTTTTTACAGTTGGCAGTCCCACTTTATTTAAAAGTAGCCAAGAAAAGTTTTTGTAAGAGAGCGGGGGGTGATTGTTTCTATTGTGCAACAAAAATGTATAAACACAACACCCTCGGTGACCTTTTAAGGAGGTCTTACCTAATTTAGCATCAAGCTGGTTTTAGTTACACTGTATTCATGGGGTTCTACCTTAATAATGAAGTGAGATCTGGATTTTTGAAGGCTGAACGGTTCCAGTGGGCCTTGCAGAATACAGAAACCCCATATCTGCAATCATACACACAAACAATTCACAGAAGGATTATAAACACAATATAAAGCAGTCGTCAAGCCAGGTCATTACAATACTAACTTACAAATACACCAGATCTCATTAGTTTGGCTTATAAAGATTAGTGACTTGAACAAACCCTAATTTTAAACATAAAACTTTGGAATGAGTAATCGTCACTGTTCCTGCAACAACTACCTTGAACTACATAGCATAATGAGAAGAGTTGTGCAAATTCATTTTCTAGGTCAAATGTTTTAGCTGATGAGCAATAAAAATGGCAAAACCTGCCACATCTAGAAACCACCCAGATCAACCCTTACAGCTCATTAAAAATCACTCTGAACACCTTAGCAAAGCTCACACACACACAGACACACACACACGCAAACCAGATTCATGACAAAAGTTGTACACAGGCATGCATCAGTATTTACATCAAATAACGTTAAAATCTAGTTGCTAATACATTTAGGCATTTAGCAGACGCTTTTATCCAAAGCGACTTACATTGCATTATACTACACATTGACCACTATACAGGGTATGTGCAATCCCTGGGATCGAACCCTTGGTCTTGGGGATGTTAACACCATGCTCTAACCACTGAGCTACAGGAAAGCGCTATACTACCACTAAATATAAATGAAGATAATTTATGTTTAATATCAAAACATTGAAGCGCTTTGAACTGCTTTAGGGATGTTTACGTGTGTTAAACATGTTTACACGAGCTTTAAAATGCATTATAAACTATTTACACAGTTCTGTATGACACGGAGTGAGTGAGGTCGGGCGATTTCTCCCTGCCAGTATAAACAGCAGCAGAACATTTCCCCCCATTACCTGCCAATCACACAAACCATCGACTAATCAGAGCTAATTAAACCAATAAGAAAGAGCTGGAAAGGTAAACAGAAAGGGCTTCATGCTGGAATTCGGACTCTGTCGGTGGTCAAGCCCTGGTAAAACACACATGTTTGGCGCATGCACACGCACGTGGATGGACAGAAAGACACAAAGAGATTTATACAGACCTAGAAAATCTTTTTCATGTCAAGAAGAAAACAGGGTAAAGTAATTTGTGTAAATGTGTCGTCATATAGCAACCCAAAATTAATCGCTAAAGAGAAACCAACATGATTTTGGTGCAAGTAAAACTACAGTCCCGGAAAACCATTATGATCAGAATAAAAATATTAGCCGAATTTAATTTAAGACACGTATCTATTGTATAAGTTACACTTACAATTGTCCAAATGTCATTGCGGTAGATAACAAAGTGGCATTGATTTCAATAAAGAAATAAGCTCAGGAATATATAACTAAATATACACGTGTATGACAGAACAAAATCAACAATCTATTTAGATAATTGAGTGACTGAAATGAATTACAAACTGGGAGTCACAAAAAGAAATATAAGAGAGATATAAAAGAGAGAAATAAGATATGAAAGGAAGATATGAAAAAAAGGCAGCAGGAAATGGAAGAGGATGGGGAAAATGAGAAAGAGATGGAGGGGAAATTGAACAGATGAGCAGAGATGAGAAGAGATGACGTGTACGTGTGACAGTGTTCTTTAAACAGTCAACACTGTAGATCTTCAGCAGGGGGATGGACATATAAGATATGGAGATAAGGGGAAAATGGGCATCATCTGTAATTTCCATCCCTCGCTCCATCGTTCTGAGAAGAGAGAGAGCAGGAGCGAGAGAGAGAGAGAGAGAGAGGATGTGGTCACTGGCTGGGACTTCTCAGTATGTTGGAGGTGGTTTCGTCTGTCTCTTGGAAACAACATTATTCAGTTACAGTGGTCTCATGCACACAAATAATGGCTTAAAGCTCTTAAAGACTGATAAACCTCATAATGGAAAAGGCTGGAGAACGTTCTGGAACTCCACGTGACTGATGTCAGAACGCTCCAGACAGCACCTGTGAGAGGGATTCTGTGAGGATCCGGAATATTTATGGCGCCTTCAATGAGGAAATGTATTAAAACGCTCCAAATGTCGAAACGCTACAAAGTCCACTCGGTAAACAGAGGCCATGTTGTGCTCTGGTGAATGTGGTTTGCACCCTCACCTACTCTGAAAATGACTTGTTCTTGCGGTTTTTAAACACACTTAGGGTTTTTAAATGTCATGATTCAATCTGCCAGAAACTGAGGAAAAAGTTGTGTGTGTGTGTGTGGAATCAAATATTAAAGGGTTAGCTTACATTAGTTAATCTTGCAAGGGGTTATAATGGCTAACCAGATGTTCACATATAGTCAAGAGCACGTGAGGTGCTTGCCCATGCAGAGGTTTCTGCTATAACTCTAGGGTGTTTACCCGCGGAATCTAGGGAAATAACGTTAACTAAGTGAAACTAGTTTCGAAAAAGCCTTAAATCTAAATATGAGCGATTGTAAGCGACGCTTGGCTTAGCGAACGCCTGTAATGACACGCTTATTATTAAGCTCATTATTATCCAATTCCTCGCTTAATGTTTTTCTTAATAACACGCAACAGGCAAGAAAGCGAGACGAGTTGTCTTGACCCTTTAAAACTTTCTTCTCTTCTGTTTTACACTTCACATTTAATTCCCAGCTGTTGAATGTTTTGTTCTGAGGGCTGTGTGGTGTGTAGTACACTACATACACTGATGTTTGGCGGGGTAAATCTCTCTCTGTCTTGTTGAGTTGCAGTGTGACTCAGTCTTTCAGTGATGATGAAATTGGTTTGGTCCACTGGGTCCATATTCTGGCAGGAACTAATGTGAAAAGGAACCGAAAAAACAGTGAAACTTCATCTACGGCCAGAGCAGCGGAAAACATTTACACAACGCTGCACAAACAGATACAGGCCAACGCAAAATCATCCGTGCCTAGTGACCAACGACAACAAGAGAGACCCTGTAATTCTACTTAAGATTTGTTTGTTTTAGATGAATGTTTTAACTAAAAGCCAAAAATTATGACATCTGGGTGATGTTAACAGTTAAACCAGTGTCCACTTTTATTGCTTTTTAAGTTTAGAGCTTGTATAAATGTTGCACATTTGTGCTTTTTTGTGTGCAAGGCTGCAGCATGTTCACAAACAACACATCAGCGTTTATCATACAGTTTCTATAGCAACTAAACTTCTAAAATTCTAAATAAGTAGAAACAGCTTTTTTGTATCGTAACGGTCCCTCCTAATGTAGACCACCACATTAAAATCACATGGACACACCAAATAACTTTTAACCTCAGCAGATGAATTAGGAATTAATTTAATGAATCATATGTGGAATTAATCATCTGGCATATCTAACATGTTTGGTTGTTCTCTACTGGCTTTTTAACTTTTTGTCACCTCTCTCGTTTTACATTGAGTTCTCCCTTACTTAAAATCTCACCTTAAACAGTAAGTCAGCTAAGTTTGCACACGTGATAGCTAACAGATTTAGCCACACTGTTGATCGCTTCTCACCCTGTGAGTCATTCAGATGATGTAAACTGTTCTGGCTGCAGGGATGCTGTGTGACCCAAGTTTGTGGTTTCATGAAGAGACACAAAACAGATTGGCTTGTCAGGGGCTCATTTGCGAGCGATGTTTGGTTTATGCGCTATACTGCAGTGAAACTCAACATGATAAATGGTGTTTGCTGGTCCCGCTGCAGTGCTGACTCATGCAGTAAGGAATGCGTGAGGGTCACTGCATGTATGCAGGAGAGGAGAAAGAGGAGGTCGGGCCCCAGAGAGCCACAGGGACCCAACAACTGAATAAGCCTGATTCCATATTCACACCGCAACGGGAATAGTGTGAATGTAAACTGGATCCAGATTAGATTTAGATTTAAACCCAGACTGGTACCAAATAAATGCTGAGAAACTAAATGAGGTTTAAGAGAGTGTTTTAGAAAGCAACGGAGGAATCAAGCGTCTGTCTGGGGCCTCTAATCTTAAAAACAGATTTAGCCTTGTAAAACACACACACACGTCTGTTTTGCTCATTAGCTAAAGGGAACGAGCTGAAGGGAAAGAGACTCTGATTTGGACCATTAGCTTCTTTTTTAGGATTTTAAACCATACTTTCCCCTGTTCTAACACCAAATAAATTCAATAACTGCATAAATTGCCAAGGCAAGATCCACAATAACAATTACTCACACTAGGTCAGGAAATGGAACAAACCCCAAATTCCAAAGTATTAAACACTGGTATGTGATTAGTCTCGCACCATTTGCGTTATAGACGTGATTCAATCCCAAATTGAGCAGCTTGCTGACAAGAGGTGTGCAGTACTTTTCTAAGCAATCAGACTTTTTGTCTTAGAGACGGTAAAACGGGCAAAAAAATGACTTCTATAAAACTCACTTGCCTATACAAGTTTAGATAACAAAATATCATGGAGACTTGGGGGTGGGCTCTTTTGTTCTTAGCCACATAGCAACCTCCCACAACACCCTAGCAACAGCAAAGAAATACCCCCAAACAACTCAGAACACCAAAAACATTAATCACTAAAAAATTTGTTAAATAAGTTCTAGTTTCTGGTGTGTGACGGTGTGTGACTGCCACCTGGTGGCCATACCGCAGTAACACACTTCTAGTGTGTGTTGTCTAATTTTATGTCTAAAAAATAGGAATAAATAGCAAAAAAATCTCACAGCCAAGAATTTATTAGTTTAAGAACTAACAAAAGCTATATTTTACCGAAAGATTTATCATCTAGAAAATACATTTATAGTAAGAATATAATAACAAAAGCATGTACAACACGCATACGTAATGTCTGCATTTATGTGATTTTACTTGGTATTAATGATCGATATCGATATGGTATGGAAAAATATCGTAACGGTCGTGTTATTTTCTGTATAGCTATAGACACTTAAACTCGTTGACATGTTTAACAAACGTAAAGCATATCATTATGTTGGACGTTGACGTTTTAAATCGAGTTTAAATGAGATGAAGTGAATATACCTTCTGGTGATCTGGGTAACTGTGAAGGACTTTCCTTAACAAAACTCATTAACAAAGATACTTCCGCGTCTACAGAATCCATCAGCGCTTATCTTAGTTTAACACAGAGATAACTATTGCAAAAAGACATAACATATAAACAGGCTCTTAAAACTAAACAACATAAACGCATCAATTAATCGCGTTTAATGAATGCCAAGGTAGCCTCGCGACTTCCGCCTGTTCCTTCAAACAAATCTCGCGTGATTTTGTTGCAACGTGCGCTTGTGGCGGCATTGCTTTGCTAATCTTTCGGTTTATGATTCTTTTTTATTCTGTTACATACCTTTGTCTCGAAAACCGAAAGCGCCCAGTAACCTCATGATACTAATAATGCATTAACAAACGTAAACCTATAGGTGATTATTGCAGAGCAATGTGTAAAATTACAACCGGCTCAGCGGCAAAATACAACCAAACCACTTGCTGGATACGTTTGAGCAGTTAAATTAGCTTAGATACGCCGTTTGTTGAAGGGGAAAAAATGAAAATAACATAAAAAAACTTGGTTAGAGATGCCACGAAGTAGGTGGCAATGCCTTAACCGTATGCGTGTTGAAGGCCACTAGGACCTCTTCCATCCTTGTCAAGGGGAGTGCTAACCTTCTCTCCTTTCATACAACACAATGTAACCTTCCGCCACGGACTGAATATAAGGGGGCGCATTCTACCCATTAGACTAATCGACGGTGACCATTCTTATGGAATATTTAGCTATACAGTTTATGATGTTGTTAATTTCATATTGTAGCATCATGAGTGTTTATATAGGTCATTTATATTACTTTAATTCATGTATAGAACGTAGTTCTGCGAATCTTTTTTAGATCCCATAGACGCTTGCTCGTTTGCATTGAGAGCTGTTTAGACCAATCACGAGGACGCAAGCTTATACGTCACATAGAGTTTTACAGGAAATGTATAAAAGTCCATGCGGCGTCCGGTTGCTGCAGTGTTGCAATAGCAATAGCTTATTATTTCTGTGTATTTAAATGCCGGGTGTTTTGATCTTCATAGAGCGTGAGTAGCGATTTCTGTACTTCATAAGATAAACAATCATAATGTACATGTAAAATGTTTGTTTTCCCATGAATATTACTAAATTCTAAGCTGTGTTTTATTAAACTGTATAGCACCTTATAATAACAATAATAACAATAGAAATCAAAAATGTATTTTTTCTTAAGTGTTAATAAACGTGCTTTTACCTCTGAAAATGTATTATTTGTGGGAATGCAGCTCTGATCAATCAACCTGCCACCTGGTTATTGTGACTATTGTTTTATTTACGGTAAATTTGATGTAGGGTACAATGTTCGTATAGAATTACAACCAGTCATGAAGTATTTTTAAAATGAAATAAAATATGCACACACGCTTTAATGTTTTAGAGCGTTTATTTGTCTGGTCTCCAGTAAATGTGATCTCAGGTTTACACACACGTTTACTTATCTGTCTAAATTTAAACACTCCATAGACTTCTATTGTGTATACACTGTTAACCTAACCCACACTATAGGCCCAAAAGAAAACTTTTCAGAGTTTCTACAATTAAAACAAACACTCTTTACTATGTTTTTACAAATGAGGACATTCTCTCAAGGAGGTTTTGTACAGGTTTGACTTTTTTCTGACTTTTTGGTACAAATGTGCCCCCCCAAAAAATGATTAAGTAAAACCACCCACCCACATGCAGAGACACACAGATTTTAATGTTTTATGGGGACATTCTATAGACATAGTGTTTTATACTGTGCAAATTCAAGATATATTCTATTCCGTAAGATTATTCTGTATGATTTATTTTGGTCCCCACAATAAACACACACACACACAAAATAACACACACAGGCAGTATTTTTGTATGTTTTTCCCCTCCATTTTTAATTGGCACAGTTAACACATACAAAGTATTCAGTGCTCCAAAACACAAGCATAACAAACAAACAAAAAGTGCAAAACAAACGGTTGGCAGACACCACCAAAAAGTTTAATTTATTTAGCAAAGCAGAGAAAAGAAACTGGGACATTTTTAATAATGAAAATTTAAAAATAGACTTTTACCATGGATTGGTAGTTCACTCTTATTTATAGACTTGTACGTATAGATATACATATATTTATATATTTATAATTCTCTCGTTTGGGAATGGTGTTTCGTAGCCCAAGAGCAGGCAGGGGGCAGGACAATTGACTTCATGTCACTAATAGGCCAGATATGAGCTCTCACCTCCTACAGAGACAGTTGTGTGTGTTTTTACATAGGGTGAGAGTCACATGATCTAAATGGTGGTAATATTTAAAATGTTTTAGAATTGTTTTGCTTTAAAGAGAGAGCACTTGAGACAGTGTGTGTGTGTGTGTGTTTGGAAGACATGTTCAATGATGTTTTCCACTCTCCTTAATTACACATTTTCATATTTACAGTTTCATCAATGGTGAGTCAGTTATTAGGAGAGGCTGTGCAATTAATTTAACATAAAACATTGTAACTCATTAGTATTTAAAGCATTCGGCATTAAAGGTGAAGTGTGAAGTGGCTCTTCTGTGATACACTAGCGCCACCAAACGGAATCGCAAAGTAATGTTTTTGAAAGGTTCTCCTGACCGCTCGACGCCATTGGTCGAACAGACTCCACCACTGGTTGAGCTAATGTTGCTAAGCCGGGCTAGACAGGATTCTCAAACAAACTGAGCTGTTTTAAGATGTTTTGATAGCGCCACAGGGCCACATATGCCAAGTATGCCAAATACAGACGTCTCTGCATACTAAGCTAAAAGAAAGTATTTTAACATCAAAAAATGACACTTTACCTCTTAATAACTTTTAACGTTTTGTGGCATGATAAAGAATTTGATTTTCATATCCATGATGTTGACTGTAGATGCGAAGATGTATTAATTATCCTTAAAAAAAAACACACCAGAAATTTTAAAACCTCTCCTTGACCCAACATGTGTGAGAAAAAAAATGAATCTAAAAAGAAAAGTAAAACTTATTATGTGCCTCAGGGTGATGAGTAGTCATTAAAAAATAAATCTCTTCACAGACGTTATAGAAAAAAACCAAAAACTGTCAAACCACAGTAATTGCAATTAAACAGGCAAACTAATCCGTTTAAAGCTGAAATCCGTAACTTATTTGCGCTAAAAATGAACAAAAACCAGGACGTACATGACAGATCTGTGTTCAAAATGGTTCCCTCACCTTTCTCTGATTCATAATGGTAAGCTTATAATAGCGATTTATATGTTAAGCTGTCGAGTCTGTTTTCCCAGTTATGTTAGATTGATTTGTGGTTACGTCATGTCAGTAAACAGAAATATCCGGCGACCAAATCACATGTATGGGGGATGGAATGGAGTGTTTGTAGCTTGTTTCTACAGCCGTGTTTTGAATTTGAACTTGTCATCCATGTTAAGAAAATAACTTTGCAAATACCCTGCAACTATGTTTCAGAGATGGTGACAGAGTGGCAAAAGTTACGGATTGCAGTTTTAATTAAAAACTCAAGCGTGAAGTCCAGTCTTTCATATATTCAGGTTAAGATATGAAGGCCATGCATCCGATGCATGTTAATTGTCTGGTTAACCTTTACATTTGGCTCAGGACACATTTAAACTATAACATATAAAACCACCCACATTTCATATGAACCCTTGTTTCCAAGGTAACTGAAACCGGACAAACCAAAAAGGGTTCATGGCTGGGTACTCCACAGGGTGAAACCATGAAAACATGAACACAACAGTCGTCACAATAAATACATACCTATAGCAACAGGATATTATCATATTCATGTATGTATATGTGTTAACAGAAAAGGCTGCTCTCCCATCCAGCAAATCAAAACAGTGCTTGCTTGAGTGTGCTGAGCAACGATTGGACGGATATGGAAAAGCAGAAAGTCACTGGATGAAGGAAAATGTGAATCACATCAGGGCACAATGGCGTGTAAAAAATGGAGTTAGAAAAAATGAACACTAAACAGACAAACAGGAATTTGAGTAAGTGCACTGGAAGGGCGGGGACAGAAGAGGTGCCAGGGCAAGCAGTCATGCTGTTTGCTAGTGAAGCTCCGCCCCTGACTTGTGACACAGCCATATGAGCAACCAATGGCCAGCAGCTGTTATATTTGGAAGATGAAATCAAAGGGTTCTAAAGGGGTGTGGCCTGATAAAGGAGCCGTCGCCACTGAATTTCAAAATGAGGGACTGGAAAACTGTTTAAATAGTGGTATACGGTTAACGTTTAAAAATTGTACGGTTATACAATTTTTAGAAAACTACTTTTAAGCAAAAAAAATGCATAAATGAGTCAACGTTTCGGCATCCCATGATGATGCATCCTACTTGTAATTTTCACAGGTAAAACAATTATCTCTGTTAATAATCGTACACTTGCGAAACAAATGCAAGCATTGGCTTTTTGTTTCTATAAACATATTTTAAGCACAGAATAACCAAAGCATATCAAGATCACATTCACCTTTGGATGAAACACAGCACAGAGTATATGAAAGTGTCTCCGGTCTAGAGTATATCAGAGATATGATGTAGATGTAAAAAAGACGTGCTTTCTAGTACTGCGGGTTCAGCTCCTTTTTCGGACCACACCTCCAGGGTTTTAGTTTGGGATAGATCGGGGAATCAGAAACAAGACAAATACACGCTTACGTACAGTCATTCACACAGGCCGATACAAATTTAGCACTGTTCAGTAACTCAGCAAAGCTCGGACGCAACGAAGAGCCATAAGCAAAATTATATATGCAGATCATATTCACCTCATTATAAAATAACAAACAGGTAATAAATCTAATGTCATAATATTTCTCATTCCTCTGATTTGCTGTTAAAAGTTCCTCTCTACAGCAGGAGAATTACAAATGCGTTTAGGCCGAGAGACCTCTATAAGTTCTCTCTCTCTCTCTCTGTCTCACTCTAGGATGGCCATGAAGTGTAGTCTGTAGTTTCCCCACATGTGGCTGCTGTTTGCCCTGCACCACTGAGTCCTCCTTCCACACTTACGAATCTGCAGTCATACAAACAAACAAACAAACATATGAGAAACAAACAAAAACAAATGTTAGACTTGATGAAATGATGAATGCTGTCCCTATGAATCTTCCCCAGATGCTTTTCATACTATGATCACTGAGGCTTAATGCTAAATTGAGTGGCATACCACAAATCTTAGGGACCCCTACGCTTCTTGGGGGCCCCGCCCACAAACAATGATGTCATGCATAAACGTGTATCAGGGTGAAATGGTATTGCTGGAGACTGACTTATATACAATATAATTAAATACTTTCGTATTTATTTTATGCTAAAATACATTATACACTGTGAATCTGGTTATCTACAGGAAGTCTACAACAAATAAACACAGGAGACTTAAAATTTTCAGCCTCAGAAATTTTCACCATGGTACAAATGAGAATAAGGGGATTTTGCAAATAATATAATGTCTTTTTTCTGATTTGGGGGTGAAAGTTTAACCCAAAGTGACTAAATACTAACCCCAGAAATGACCCAAAATTACCAGTGTGAGAAGCTCATTTAAAGCACTCCCTAAACACACAGATACAACAATTTCTGTGTATGCTCATATGAGTACAACAGACTACAAAAGACACAACACGAACTGGATGATGAATAATATAAACAAAAGGATTTCTGTCCTGATATTTTAAATATTAGCTCTATGGTTTATTTGTAGGTGTAAATCCATTATTTGTGTTACACATCTGTAAATTCAGAAACAACAAATGCTCACATTCACACATCTGCTAATGCAGAAAACAACAGCCAACTGCTGCAGAACACTCAGAACATCTGGTTTGTTCTAGTGTGTGTTTCTAAATTCTAAATCATCTCTTTTGGCTTCTAGTTATGGTCCACAATCTCTTATTCCACATGCAGTAGTTGTTCTCTCTTTGGGTTTGTAAATCAAGAGCTTTTTATGTTTACATTATATTGCAGACAAAGTCATGTGAGAAGGTTCATGCATTTTAAACAAAAATTAACATCCTCATATGACTGACTCCAAAACCTCATGCAGCATTAAAATCCAAACACTGCAATGAATACAGCTCAAATTCAGCCCCGAACACAGCACGCAGTATCTTAAAATGGAAGACAAATTAGGTTAATTCAAGATCTCTTCGCTCTTAATGTGATACGCAGACAAAAACATTAAACACACACACAGACACACTGTTAACGCACTCAGCTGGTACTGTCTCACCCTCATAAAGATAAACTCTTCTCCAGGAGAAAAGATCTGCAGGAAACATCCAGGAAAGTGTCACATTTCTTAACTTAAAATTGCACTCTGCTCTGTGGAATCAAGATTCAAAGCTCCAAACTCTAAACACACAATCCCGGCTAAATATTTCCTGTAGTTTTTATTGTGTTGTTGTAAACTTGTGTCTCATGTATTTTGTTATTGTAGGGTTGTTTTTTCTTACCTTGTTGTCTGTTTATTTTAACTGTAAGTACTCATAGTAAATAATGTGAGTAAATAATCTACATCTAAAGGATCATACCCAGCTAACAGAAAACATTCTCAGAACGTTGGCTAACGTTCTCTTTAAGTTCTCTCAAAGTTGTCAAAAAAGTTCTTGCAGTAACATTAGTATAACTTTTTAACATTATATATCATACATCAAAAACATATCATCAAAACATTTTTCTTAAGTTGTTGGTGGAACG
>JAZGTJ010008351.1:0-21164 GCA_036877575.1 Botia almorhae
TGCAGTGAAGCAGTTTTCCAAACAGCTTGTAGGGCTGTTTGTAAAAGCAAGTACATACAATCTTGTATCACAGGCCACTGGAATATAAACATACTTTACAAGGGAAGTAAAGTTGCTGTTTGGTCGCTCCACAGTGTTTTATTTTGTCGTGGACAAGAAGCAAACAGAACAGAAGAGACTGTGTAAACTGAAATAATTTCGGAACTAACTGGAACATAAACATTGTAAATGATGAGTAATGACACCAAATGTCCTACAATTTTAGCTGTAACACACACACACACTCATTTATACAAATTCATGCACACCACAAATAATTAAATATGGGGAACTTATGTTTGCATTTATATACATACTCATTGTCATACTTCTAAAACATACCCTGAAATCATCTTTTTTGTTTTTCTCACTTTAATGTTGTTCAGCATCGTTTGTTGGATTTTAACTTTTTTTTATTATAGGCATTAACAAGGGTCATATGAGGTAGATGTGGTTTGTTAGGAGCAAAACAGAGTTTGTGTGTAGGAATATGTGGGCACCCATGGGCATGTATATATGGGTATTTGGTGAAATGTTCCCACACGGTAGAAAATAAGAGATAAACTACAAAGCAGAGATGTAAACTCAATCTTTCTCTCGTCTTTCTCTTTCTTTCTTGCTATCTCAAGGCCACAGTTTCCTGGTTCCTTTGGGGACAGTGGGGCAGTCCCTGGTGGTCTTAAAGGGAGGAGCTGTTCATTTAGTAGAATATTTATCTCCACCCTGTTCCCTCCCTCCTTTCATCTCAAACTCTTTTCTCTCTCACTCATTGAATGTGGGTGTGAAAAGGACATAAATTCACGAATAAGGGAGGGCTCGATTTCCTCCCCTTTTGCTCAGAAATCCTCTCACCTCACATAAAACCATCTTCCTCATGCCCCGTTACAGTTTAGATGCTCATTTTGTCATTATTAGAGATTTGTGTGAAGTCACTGATGCTCAGGAACGAGGAAGTTCAAAGAAGGTGCCAGAATTTTTAACAGAGACATGATCTGATACAATGCTGCGGTTTCTTTGAAATCCTGTATGCAGCCAGTGAGGTAGAAAGCTTAGAGCTTGGGCGCACAAAAAGCATTTTACTCTCTTATTTTACCCTAAACCATAAATTGCAAGTGAGATTTTGTTTGCCTTTTATAATTGAAGCGTGTAATTTTTCTGATGTTTGAAAAGCTTTCTCATATCACAGCCTAATATGCTAAGACAATAATGAGTAAACCATTCTTAGGTTGAAGAACATTAAAAGCAGTGGCTCTGTGACACTATAAAAACATTTGAACATCTTGAGTAGATCAGCAGAGTATCATTGTCTTAACCAATGAGGTGATTTTGGGGCGGGACTATCTGCTTGTCTTACCAATGGCAGATAGGGGGAGTGTTATGGAGCGAAAGATCTTTTTGAAGTCATTTATACCACACTTTTTCGTCCTAAATATTATTTAATTTTAACTATGTCCGAAATTTCACTTTGATTCGTACTCTAAATTCTAAATATTTTATAATTTTTTTCCACACATGGTGAAATACAAATGTTTCGGCTCTTATGCCTTCTTCAGTTTATATATATAGTGAACAAAATGACAGTGAAATTGTAGTGAAAGACCTTGGCATAAGTTCAGAACAGCATACTTCTACACTGCTTTTACACAGTATGCACACTTTTGTATAAATAAAATACACAAATGCCAAAACTCTACACTACAATCATAGCCAACCTTTAGTTTTTGCATACTAGGTTTTTAGACCTAGTATTTAGTGGTGCCAAAATTGCACACTTCATCCTTAAAGAACCCTTTAGGCTAAATTGTACAAATATTCCTTTGTATTTATATACACACACACACACGCACACTGTTTCATGATGTTTCCTAATCTGGCACACTAATCTGGCATATAATCTGGCACATAAAGTACACATACAGTACGCACACTTTACTTTTTATCTTCCTCTTCTCACTATCACCTGTATTTCTCACTGTCTATCATGTTATCTCCCCACCATGCTAATCATACATCATTCCTCGCACCCTGGGCTTTCCTCTGCCCCCTCACTGTTGATCTCTTTCTCTCTCAGGTTGGCTTTTACAATGTCTAAGCTTTTCTGCTTCTCTCGGCCCTCGTTTCTCTCTCTCTCTGTCTTCGTTCTTTGATCTTAGTGAAAAGAGGAACATTAAAGAGCCGCTGTTTCCGGCGTCAGGGGGCCCTTTTCCATTTCCCCTCATCGTTCTCCTGCTCCTGTCCTCTTCTTTCTTTCACCACTGTCCCCCATCCTCTGCTCTCCAGTCTCCTGTCTTTCTTCTGTCCTGCGCAGTGTGTCTTTTTTGCAGGAGTGCCATTGTGCTCATCACAACCCTTAGGAGTTTTTCACTCAGGAATTTTCTCAATTCAAACTTCCTGTCAGATTTAGGAAAATGCAAAACAGCTGTTACCATTAAAGGTGCACTCAGTAATTATTTCCTCGCAAAAAGAGTTTTATCCCTCAGGAAGCTTGTTTTGGGAAGTGGTTTTAAAATGATGAACACTCACATGAGATAAAGATTTAAGTCTAAAAATGATGTTTTATTTTAAATGGAGTGATCCGATGTCACTTTATTTGATGAACAGTTGCAAAAAAGAAGCAGTTGGACGAGAAAGCAACCAAACACTTTAGCAACCATATAGCATCAACATTGTGATCAACAAATTACAAAAATAATTATTAGTTAGTTTGTGTCTGTAGTGGTGCAGAAATAATACACTTGCACTTTAAACATGAGCTTTATCACCAATAGATACAGCTGCTGTTTCTGCTGTTTACAATCTGAGAGGAGAAACAACAAAGTTAAGCATGTCTCCCTCGCTTGTTTATATCCAATGCATGTCCGCTTGTGTTTCAAACAATTAAATGCAGGCTAATATTTATTTTACTTTCACCACGTGTGTATGTTCATGGAAGGAGTGCTCTGATCACAGCAGGGATCTGTTACGCCAGTTTGTTTAAACGGCAAAAGTCAACAACGTTGTTAAGCACTGCTGCCAGCATAATATTAACACGGCCTGACACCATTTCCTGTTGGAGGATAACACATGCATGTCATTCCAAATTTGTTCATTTCATCTTTCAACAGCAAGCGCAGCCCTGCGAAGACGAGAAACAGCTCCGAATGAACGCGTGACATGCAGAAGGAGAGAATGAGAGAGAGAAAACAATAAAAGAGTTTGTGGATGTTTGGGAGAGGGGGTCGGGAAATTGTTTCCATATGTGGTGCCCTCTCTCTCTCTCTCTCTCTCTGTCTGTCTCACTCTGTGTCTGTTCATGATATAATCATTCAGGAGCAGCAAGAATCTTAAACCAAATATCAAAAGAGCAGATCTTAAGTTTTGTTTATCTTCTCCATCTTTTGACTGTTTCTTTTGTTTTGAGAAGAACCGGCATTAGTTTTACATATTGGTTTTCCGCATGAGATGCTGATTTTGGTTTCTTCAGTTATTTGGCATTTTTTATGCTGGTGAATTGTGTGCCTATGCTGGTCCACCAATTAGATCTGCTCCAAACGAGCACTGACCGTCATAAACCAACCTGGGCCAGCATGGATGTTCTATTGAGTGGGTTAACCCTTTGCCCACCCTGACCTGACTCAACCTTCATTGGCCTTTACACTGAGTGGTATAGTCTAAACAGATCTCAAATAAAGTGTGCTTAATCTGCTGTAGAATCTTTCCCTTCTTTTTCTCTCTCTCTCTCTCTCTCTCTCTCTCTTTCTCTCTCTCATTCCTTCATGTCAGACAGAGCTCTGTCATGCTGATTTATGAGTCCAGACTCACACACACTATACACACAGTGTCAGGTCATGAGGGAATACACTTAATGTGATTTATAAGTACTGTAAAGAATGTTTTAAAAAATAAAGGCACACAGACATGCATGCTACACTAACTACCTCAGATTTCCTGTGTTGCCCTCTCATTTCAGTTCACACGCAATCTCTGTTAGTGCTAGTCTTCAGAAGTGTCGACAGCACATTTCTGATCTAGTCTGATCATTGCTTAGTTGGAAATGAGGTAGGGTGGGGCTTGTTTTCTATCTGTCAGGATCTGATTGGATCACTATTGGATTTTATTGGCTAATATTATTTTTCTCCACCCACCTGGCCTTAGTTACATCAGCAGAAAATATCAAAAGCACAGATAGGTGTTACATTGTTTTGATGAAAGGGAAGTTTTTTCTGAGAACAATCCCACACACTCATAATCATTCATTATGACAGTAAATAAAACTCAAACTAAATGCCCTATTATACTACAAACATGGCTGTTTATCTTTCTGTTCTAAAACAAGTTAAGAACGAGTGCTTAAAGTCACTGCAGAACGTACCGTGAGGTTTCTCAAACTAACTGCAGTTGATTTGTGAGGTTTGAGGGGGTGTAAATTCAGCACTGTTCATGTTAGGTTTGTTAGTTTTCTGCCTCTGCTGAGGGCAATTGATTTTGCAGCAGTTTGAAAGCCACTATTGCAAATATTGATTTTGTGGTAAAGTGTCATGATAGAAGATAAATTATCATTTATGGGTTCTTTTGTCATGATGGTCATGAAAAATGTATCGTGAGAATGTGTTTCTTTTGGAGCAGGTACGTTTAGAGTCTGTTTTATTTGGGCAATAGGGGCCGTGCTGCTTTAGTGCACTGATATGGCATGAGTATGTTTGTTTCCTTGTTGTTCATTGTTGTTTGCTGACGTTTAGCAATTACGAAGAAACGCACCATGAAGGTGCTGTCACTTACTCATGCATGCCTGCACACACCTCAGTATGCTGCACTGAGGGCAGTAGAGGATAGCCTGGATATGTGTGTGTGTGTCTGTGAAGGATGTACTAACACGTCTAGCGATTGTAAGGCGTGCCACATGGCTGTAGCGCCCAGTGAGAAAATACAACAAGCGGTTGACTCAGACCTTCTGAAAGCCAAACACAACTTCTCTGATAGATGAACCAGAACTAATCTGGTGAAACTTGGACCTGACATGGCAAAGCCATGTGACATTCAAAGATTAATAGAAAAGATTAAGTTTTTTTATCCATGAATGGGTTGTGATTACTTGTTCTGTTTCATTGTGTTGAGGATTTACTTGCAAATAAATCATTACGTAGTGAATCATTTAAACTGATTTGATTGACTATTTATAAAATTTATTTACTGAATTAAAATAACTTTGTGAATAAAACTGTTACGTCCTAAACATAACACAACCTTTGGCCCAACTTTGGTAGCTTGAATAAAAATGTAACCATATTTAAGATTTTTTATTTAACATGATTTATTTAACCTAAAAAAATGTGTATCAGTTTTTGTATCTGGTTCTTTGACACAAACTGTCCAATCGAGTCAAACTGGTACATTTAATCAGATTTATAAGCGCTGCTCCGTACGTTTACTAGGCCATCTCCTATTCACTTGCACTATGCACTTTAAGAGGGGTAGCCTAGCACTGTTTTGTTGCATCCGTTCTTGTTTTTGATTATGAGGCACAGGCAGGACTCTTTCATTAGTGCTTGAAGTGGACTCCAGAGGTTGACAGGACAGAATCCAGAGGGGGCAAAGCTTTATTGTGTAATTGGGTCCGTCCGGTCCTTAAAAGAGGTCACTTGATGTCAACGTTTTTCACAAGATTTCACAATACTTCATTTTCTCTTGTGTCCCAATGTTCATGATTTCGGTGTGTTAAGTGTCAATTATCATTTAACTTTCAACTAAACGTTTCAGATTTTCAAGAATGTTTAGTGATGAAGTTTACTGTCTT
The DNA here is from genome assembly GCA_036877575.1 of Botia almorhae. Classification (NCBI taxonomy): domain Eukaryota; kingdom Metazoa; phylum Chordata; class Actinopteri; order Cypriniformes; family Botiidae; genus Botia; species Botia almorhae. Next base: position 5,813 of record JAZGTJ010008351.1, read on the forward strand.
AATGGTTTTATTTCATTTTTAAACACCTCTGATTCTCTGATCTCTTCACCTCAAATCCATCAATTAGAACAGCCATGGCAACATTCACTTTCTTATTAGGATGCAGTGATGCTTTCGTGCTCAAAATGTATAAAATGTAAGATATCCTCATGACCTCATATCCAATCATCAGTTTCCAGCATAGCCAATAAAGAAATGGTGGAATAGGGATTTTGGTCCAAAGCTAACAAAAAACAACATCAGAATCTTGAGCAAAGTGAGTCGCATTCACAGGCTCATAAAAATATGGCAAGGCATTGTGGGTAGCAGTGAGAATTCCTGGCCGTCTCTGTCTGATTAAAATGTGATGTGTTGAAAGCCGGCTTTGATCTTAGGAAATGTCTGCGAGGGGGAGCAGTTGGAATTTTTGCTTGGGCTTCTCTCTCCCTCTCACTCTGTGATTTGGCCCTGCAGATGAAGGCAGATAGATTGTGTCACCATTCATTTCCTGCTCGGCTCCTACACCATTCTGTGCAGACACTAGACCCGAAGCAGGGATCCAGAATGAATAGATCACATGCCGAGCCTTTGTGGCTTGTGCATAGCTCTGCTTTCCTGTATGCCTTTCCTTTAAATATGTGCATGTGCTTAGATTGTACATGCATAGTTAACATGACATTTTGCAAATAAACCTCCAAACTTGGAACATCTCACAGCTAAAATTGTGGATGAATACACACAGTATGAAAAAAGATTTCGAAGGTGCTTAAATGCTTTTCTTCATGTTTGATTCCAGGCCTCCTGCACTGGCGGGCAGCCCAGCATTTTCTGATATCTCCCTCATCCGGATCTCACCACATCGGAACCCTTCAGTAGGAGCGGAGTCACCCTTTAACCCCCCACATCCATACATCAACCCCTACATGGACTACATCCGTTCACTGCACAGCAGTCCCTCTCTCTCCATGATATCTGCAGCTAGAGGCCTCAGTCCTGCAGATGGTGAGTACCTCAGGGACTCATTCTAAGGCCACTAAAATTCCTCTAAAATGTCAACCTATTGTAAGCATTACAGCTTCGTAAAATGAATTTAGGGCAAGTTTAGTACAGCTGGTAAACCCCTGATATTATACAATTAATTAGTGGCGCTTGTTTGTACTTTCAAAATGAATTTCCAAAACGCCTAATCCTACATACTACATCCTTCAATCCTTCAATGTATGAATGTCTTGTCTGTCTGTCTGTCTGTCTATCCTAATGATTCATAGTTTTGGTGAGGTCTGGGATGTGAAAAACATCTCTCTCTCATTTTGAGTCATCTTACCTGCCTGCATGTCTTCTCTCTAGAGGGGGAGGCCATAGTTTGATCATTTTGGGGTCACTCTCTTTGATCTGTGTCTCATGTCAGTAAATCTCTAGGGGAACATTGAGTGTGTCAGGCAGAGTCTAGAGATCACATTCTGACTGAGGAGGTGAAGTTCAAGCCTACAGTTGAGGGTGGAGGGCACGAGAGGAAGGGAAGGATGAGAAGTGGGAACAGTTCAGAAGATGGACTCCAGAGGCCTGCAGAGAGCCATTTTGGTTTCTTGCGTGAAGACAGACTGGGAAATCCATTACAGGGTCAGCAAGAGCCTGCTGTTTTTAAAGAGCCCCATGGCCCTCTCCTCAGGCACTGGGTTTTAATTGAAGCCTGGAGCTTAAAAACCAAAGGGGGCTAATCAGAGGGGCCTCCCAGAGGCCACATATAATCATGGCTGTATTGAACTGTGCTGCCATTTCACGTCAGCCGAAGTTATACAGCTATCGACCACATGTGTCAAAAAACTATTGTGGAATGTTTCCAAATGGATAGTTTTAAAGTTATTAAAGTAAACTAGTTAATACACTTCTAGTTTGGTTTTTAAGTAAAAAGGCATTATTTTGGATAAGCAAGCTTTTCTTTCTCCTGTGTGGACTAAAATATGGATAGCTCACTAACACAAGCTATGATATATGATGTTAAAAATTCATGGCACAGTATTAGGTACAATAGTTTTTAAGTGCCTATAAACATAGAAACATTGATACATTTTTGCATTAAATAAGACAATTTATTCTAAAAATATAAACCTTTTGGAATATGTTAAGAAGTAATAATCTTATTATTACCATGATTATTAAACTGAACATTGGTGGAAGTTGTATTGCTTTTCTCCAAATTTTTGTCCTTTGCTTTCTACACTCTTTTTGAAACACGTTTTGGAATACCCTCCCAGATGCCAGATGTGCTTCACCATCAGAATGCCTCTGGCTCTGTTTCCCAGTCAAACTGAGGCTGCATATTCATCCTTACAAACTGCCACTCCCAAAACCCACAACCAGAACACCCTTTCCCACTGCCAGCCCTGCAATTCTGTGTCAGTATCTACCATTTAGAAATTCCGTAAAGCTCTTTCTGCACATGAGCGTAGAATGAGGCACATTGTGCCTCAATGCAAGAGCCGAGGCAAGGCAGAACAACAGAGACAATTAAGGAAGCCCTCCAACCCCTCCTCTACTACTTAAGACATAATACCCACATCGAATTATTTTGGAATTTCTCCTTGCATTCGCACAACCAATCAGAAATGCATATTCCACGCATTCAGTTCAGGCCTCCGTCAAGATCTTTTCATCCGCTCTGTTTGTTTCTTCTGGGGAAGAAGGCAGGAATTATCCACAACACTTTGTGCAGTTAAACTGATTTCGTATTTGCATTTTTCTGTTTTGTGAGTATATATATGTGTGTTTGTGTGTGTTGTTACAATTGTGTCATTTGCAAGGGAACGCTTGTTGCCAAAAGTTTATTTTTAGGATGTTAAACCCGTGTCACTCTGCAGCTACAGCGGGGGTGGGTGATCGAGTAATAACATAAAAGAAAGAGCTAATGAGAGTAGAAAGTGCCATTTAAGGGTTTGAATTGTAGGTCGTTTGCTTTTAAAAGCAGTTAGCAGTATTTTCTTGTCCCGCTCATCATAACACAGTTCTGCCTCTCTTTCGTCTTCTCTCTCTTTTTCCCTTCTTTATGCCCCTTACTCTCGGTTTGACACTTCAGCACCTCACACAGGTTTAACCACAGCAGAGTACTACCACCAGATGGCCCTGCTCACGGGTCACCGCAGCCCCTATGCTGACATCATACCCTCAGTGGCGTCTACGACTGGTCCTGGAAGTAACGCTCTGCACATGGAGTACCTGCAGGCTATGGAAAGTAAGTTTTTCCTTTTTGTTCTCTCTCTTTGTCTAGAACCTTCCCTCTAGTTATAGACTACTCTGGTCTCAAAGCATGGTTTACTTTTATTATTATTATTATTTTTTTAACAGCAGATTGAGAGATTAGAAGTATAAGCTAGAGTCATATGGAAAAAAAGAAATGTTGTTTCTCAAGAACCAGGATTTTTTTTTTATTCTAGATAATGAAGTGGACTGTTTAAATTGTTCCATTGTCTTAATGCTTTCAAAAAGGCGGGTTGGGGGGGGGCAGGACATATGCAAATGAGTTATTTTAAAGTGTAAATAGGAAATTAAAGGCACAGTGATTCTGAGAGGGGTCAGATGGACTGGCCCGTTACTCTTTGATGAGAATGCATTTAGTCAGCTCGTCACCGGCGCCCGCGCTCCCCTGTTCATCACAAACTAATTAAAACTACCCAAACTTGCACGGGTATCAGAAAATTAATTGCTATTAAATGGGAATTGGAATGTCCCACTATTCATCACGGCAGAAATCCTTTCTTCTGTGGCACCGTTTAAGATTAATAGACTGAAACAAAACAATTAAGGCCACCGTTTTCAAATATAGATGTCGGCGTCCCCTCCCCACTTCAAATCGCCTGTAATGAGCCTTTGGTAATAACTCATCCTGTTTTTAACAATGTATGTTCCACGCAAGCCAAATTAACACTTGAAAGCTCTCTTTTATGATATACAGATTCTGAGAGAGAGTGAATGTAGAAAAGTGACTTATCTGGAAGCTTTTGTTAATAATGGGAACTGATGATAGCACAGTTATAGTTTAGAGCTAGGCTCACATCAGTGTAATTACTTTCAGAGAAGAAGCGGATAATGAAAGAATGAACCTGTCCTGTGTGTTTGTGTTGAGGGTGCATTGTTTAATGTGTTAGCTTCTAATTAGCCACCAGCGATTACATTCTGCTGCATCTATATTAAAGTCGAACACCTTCATTTGGAAGCCTGTTTAAGCTGTCCAGTCCTAACCTTACTTAACCAGCCTGTGCTAGTAACAGACCAGCCTTTCCCATGTAAAACCAGGCAAGGCTATTAAAAACTAGACCAGTTCAGCTAGTTCAGCGGGTGACAGTCTTAAACTGTTCTAGCTAGCTACCCATCTGAAACCAAATAAGAACATCTTGGAATTTAGTAATCCTGTTTTTTTTGCAAAAGGAAAATTTGTATGACCTCAGTACATTTTGTGATGCATGTGTAATAGTGTGTGTTTGTTCTTGTGTGTGTTTGTGTTTTTGCAGTGTGTTTTTGTGCCCCATATATCCACAAACATTCAAAGTCCTAAAGCACAGTTCTAAGCACAATGCCAGCAATGTAGAAAGATGTTCCCAATGTGGAACACACGCACCCCCCCACACACACACTGATTTAAATGTGAATGACAGGCCCTCTAATCACTGTATGTGTCAGGAGAGAGGGAGAGATTCAGAAAAAAAGAGAGTGTAATCTTGTTTTGTTTGCATGCTTTCTTTAAAAAAAAGTACAGAACAACTGAAAGAAAAAATATGAGTCACAAAGTCATTGTGTCACTCCACACAACAAAAGACCACCACCACCCCCCAGCACCATCTCTTCCCTTTCTGTTTTCACTCCTTCCTTCAGTTTCTCCTTTCTTTCTTGTTTGTGACATCCGCCAATGAAAAGAAAACAAAAGTCATTTCTTAATCTGTAGGTGCCAGTCATTGTGTGAAGTGTAGGGCCTGTCGGCGTTTAGTGCGCTTTCTAGTGAAAGCTTTTCAAAAACAACCTAGTGTGAATCCATTCAACGTTAACACACTACTCAAACCAATTAAACATGATTAAATAACATAGTCATGCCCTAAAAAAGCAATGGGAAAAGAGAAGCCGCAGTTATGTGTTTACCATACGTTAGAATGCAGGAAATGCAGTTGTCTTTAAAAGCCTGCAACATTCCATGATAAATAAATTACATGTAATTAAAAAAACTGTCATGTATCATCAGAGTGTTTTTGTGTGGTTAATTTACAAAGACAAAATACTAACCACAAGAGAATGGAAACGTTTATGAAAATGATGCCACTGGTGATTTATTTGCGCTCGGCTGACATGGCCATCAAATATCTGACTGGCAGGTATTGGTGGAAATTCCATTTCTCTCTCTGATAGTAAAAGCGCTTCTTAAAAAAAGACGATAAACAAATAAAAGCAGATTATAATGAATACAATTTATGTCTTAAAAAGAAAAGGAAAAACTAAATGCATTCTGGGACTTAATACATATTTTTGTGATACCATCATGTTTTAATGCATAACTTACTATTTATGACCTCTTTCTGTGTGTGTGTGTCTCTCTTTCTCGCTCGCTCTCACTCTCTCTCGTCTGTATCTCAGGTTCTCGATTTCCCACTCCCAGGCTCACAACTCGACCCAGCAGAAAGCGACCCCTCCCCAGCTCTCCTTCCCTATCTGACCCCAGCTTTGACCTGCAGGCCATGATTCGCACCTCGCCCAACTCTCTCGTCACTATACTTAATAATTCCCGCTCCAGCTCATCGACCAGTGGATCATACGGGCATCTCTCAGCCGGCACCATCAGGTACCACCACACAAATCACTGACACATACAGGATGTGGAATTATTACAGCTCTCTGTTTGACTTCGTTTAACAGTTTAATGCTTTTAGTTAACAGAAAAAAGGATATGAAAAATACAAACCAAGACGAAAAAGCCATTTTTCGCCATTTTATTAAAAGCAAATATAGAAAGATCACAGGAAATAATTTGATGTAAACAGCAAAGAGAGCACAGGTGTGATTCGAACCCATGTCTCCCACATGAGCATCACAGCTCAGTTTATCAGTTTAACCACTGGGCCACAGCTCCAGCAATAAAATGCATTGAAAATGTGTTGACAGCAATAAAAATGAGATGTGAAGCAGGGTGCAGATTTGACTTTTTTACCACATCTGCCAGTAATGTGTAAATTGCAAAAACAAATTACAGACTGGTAAATGTTATTACCCAGTCATGAAGCTATGCTGTTTTTTACTGCATATTAGTGGGAGAAAGTGCAAGTGCATACAGTACTCACCAATTCCACTGTCATTTCATATTTGGTTGAGTGTTAATTTTGGACACTATTAGCAAGCGTGAAAATAAAGAGAGAGGCGCATTCTAGAACAGACGGGAAGAGCAAGAGCACAAGAAAAAGATGGAGCGAGAGATAGAGAGAAAAAGCCAAACTCCAGTGCATCCTCCAGTGCATCCTTAGCGGTCGAGTGATGAATGAACAGAGGATGGAGAAATAAACGAGAGAACATAGAGTGCGCTATTAGGAGGAAGCGTGTGAACACATTGCTCCCCTCCTCCCTAACACTCGTCTGTCTGATATGCATCAGCTGATTAATGTTCTCTCCATCAGCAGAGGAGAGCTTTAGCCTAACGCCACCGCTACGCAATCGCTCACGCCGGGAAACAGGAGAGGACGGGAAAATGACGGATGAAGGGGTCACGAAGGGGGAGCGGGGGAAGAAAGCAAAGTCTGAGGACAGTAACACAAGCTTTAATGGGAAAGAGAGAGAATCTATTGCGGATGAAGCGAATAAATGCGGTCTGTCTGAGGTGGAATTCAAGAGCCCTTCAATCCAACCAGCCTCCCTTCTAATCAAACAGTTTATCTGCTTTAGTGGTCAATTAGCTGTGGAATAATTAGTGTATTTACATTATCTCATATAAATGACACTTAATTAAATGCTGGAGTTTACAGCATGAGTGTGGACAGATAGCTAAGCCTGTGGGAATTTGATTGGATAATGAGGTGTTTGTCACATCACTGAGGGGTTATTGACATGTAAGCTAATCAATGTTATTATCCTCATCAGCCGAATGGATTGGAGCTTTCTCAATGCATCTTTAACATGCAATATATACATTGGTCCAGTTCTGTCAATCCTTGCTAGTCATTGCCATATTGTGATTTATTTGTTTACTGTCTGCCAAGTAGTAAACAAATGTTGCGTTCATATCATGTTGGAATTATTGTAATTTGATGATGAAAACTTTTTGATTATACCTCCTCTCACTCAGAAAATTATTTTTAATAATGCCAAAATAGATTCCAAATGGAACTTTGGTGTTGATGTGCTTTATGTCTGGTTCAAATATGTAATATAGAATTATTGATTTACTGTACCGGCTGTAACTGTACCTTTTACTGCCAAAACTGCCACCATTTTGTAACATTACAGTGAAGTGAATAAGCTTTCTGAATGCCTATTTCAAGTTCTACAAAGACATTATTGGGAACTTGTAATTACAGTAAGTCTGACATGACTTGAATGCAGCATTTATACTTAAGTGTAATGATATATATATATATATATATATATATATATATACACAGTATATATAAAATCCATAATAATTTAATAACAACATACAGTAATATTAATCCAAAGTTGCAATATTTTAATGAATGCTTGTTCTAAACAAATTTTAAAGTTATGTAATTTGTTATTTGTATATTATTTATATTTTACATTGTAAATTTTGTAGATGCACTTGAAACTATTGAAATGGATCTATCAGGCAGGGCAGGGTGTGAAACACAGTTAGCGACATTGGTGGTGTGTCAGTCAGTTCGACATCTAGCATCCAGCATTGTCAGGAAAGGGCTTTACCTGGTTTGGGTGTGTGTGGGTCAGTGTAAGGTTCAGAAATAGAGAAAAAGGACAGAAATAGACCTTCTCTTCACTAAAAACGATTAATCAGTGATTTGTTTTCATAAGCTAATCAGTCATACCTCACGCATCTGTGTGCACATGTGGGGACAGAGATGGCAGGCAAGGGTTCAGGCCCAATGAGTGATGAGACAGCTGGGTCAGCCACTCTGCATCTGGCTACATTGATTTCCTCTCGGCCTGTAATAAGACAGTAGACGTATGAGCATGTATGAAGCGGCCAGCGTGTGCCACGATGAATGGAGCCCCCTATGAATGCCCGTTATTGAGCATCAGGGTCTAATCATTAAATATAGACTATGGCATCTATTGTAGAGGAGGTGATAAATGAAAGTTTAATGGTGTGCTTAAATACAGCTCCTATTTTCATAAGGCGATTCATCATTTTTACATAAACTGTCTTTCTTTTTTTAAACTTATTTTTTGTCATGGTTTAAATGTAGTTTTGCTAGCTCAACACTACAGTTATTACTTTGTCATGTGCTTTTTTCTAAATAATTTCTTTATTCTTCCCTGCATAACCAACAGTCCTGCATTGAGTTTTGCATATCCTCCAACCCCTGTGGCACTACAAATGCATCAGCAGTTTATCAGCCGGCAGCCAGGCCTTGTAGGTTCTGCATTTGGCCACAGTCCGCCTCTCATGCATCCAGCTCCTGCCTTTGCCACTCAGAGACCTGTACCAGGCATTCCCCCCTCCAGCCTGGCACCTACAGAACGTTCCACAGCCTCATCTGACTCGCAGGTCAGTTCTTCAACACACTTATTCAACACGCAATATAGCAATATAGGACAAGCTGAATTTGAACCTGTGTCTCCCACTTGAGCACCACAGCTAAAAAAGTCAGTAGCACATGTGTAAACCTCTAAGCCATGGCTCCAGCCTTCACAAGGCAGTTCTAATTTGAGCGCCTGTAAAAGTTGGATGACCTTAAACGAGATAAAGAGAAATTTTCATTCTTGAGCTTCAACAAGACTTTTTTAAAATCATTTAACATGATTGCTTTTGGGTGTTCTCATATTAAACAGCAACAGAAGTGGTTTAGATCACACAGCGATTTTTTCCCCCCTAAAGGCTTAAATTTATTCAGCGCTTATCATCACAAGAGCCGGTGCTATTTATTATTATGTGTGCCTCATAAAAACACGCACCACCAGCACGCCAGCATATATAAACAGCATAGAAAGTCTGGCTGCAGGTAGCCCTCCCTCCCAGGCGGGCCTCATGGGAGTTTCTCCCCTGTGTGCATGTTGGCTCTGTGTTGTCTCGGCGTACAGAACTGGCGAGCTTGCCCGGAAGGCACCTTTGAAAAACAACACCCCGCTTGTTAGCTACAAAAATCCCACCACTTCAACATTAATCAAGCGCAGATACATTCCCAAACCTTCCCTTTGAAGGATGGGCGTGAGTCTTTTACTTCGTTGTTTTGTTATGCCTCAGCAAGCCCTGTACATTTTTACTCAGTGTTTGTTGAATTAAAAGCTGTTGAGTGCTCCCATTATTTGTATCTGTCTTGGTATCGATCTCTGTTTTGTAGTAACAGTTTGCACTCAGGTACTTCAGTGTGACGACGAATGAGTTTTCTAGAGATTTTTTCAATGCCAGTCCCTCCTTTCAAACCATTAAAGCTTTACTAGTCCATCCCAGCCCAGCATCATCCATTTCCCAGCCTGACCCAGGAGACTGCACCAACCTCTTTAATAGAAGAGCATTGTGGGACATTTGTCTCACTATGTGTGTCATAAAAGAACAATTAATGAAAAAGGAGAGACGGTATGGGCATTGCTCAAAGTGACAGACTGAGAAAATAGCAGATTGTTGTGTTTTATTGGTGTGGAATCCTCTGCAAACTCACGGACTTCACTTATTGTGTGGACAAGAGCAGCCTGGTCATAGGTTAAATATTTAAATAACTATTTTAATAATAACAATTTTATATTTTACTTGTACAGATGTCTGGGTAGTTTTTTGTGATATAATTTAGTTTTAGACATCATATTTCATCATTTTCATTTTGGTCTGAACTATTTCTGTAGCGTACGCCTTATAGAAGCTTTTGGTTTTGGATACAGTAACCTTCACCACAACAGCAGATTTATGGTCTCAGAGTGACCATAATACACAACATGTAAAAACCGTTGTTGTATCTTTACGATTGCTACACATGAAGGCTAATTTGTGAGCCACAATAACATCAGAGTGAATTTCCATGCGTGTCTGAATAAGTGCATGTGTACATGCTTTGACTTTAAGAGCAAAGGAAAGACACAGCGACTCTTCTGCACTTCACTGAAAGAGTCTGGCAGGATGAGCCCTCATTCAGAGCCAAAGAATCCTGCTCTTTCATCCAGGGAATGTTACTCCTCTCTCCCAGCAAGCACTTTTTTGTTACTGGCTCTGGTCAGTCACAGGGGACCTTCACTGGCAAGTGAAAGAGAGAGAGGCGGTAAATGAGAGTCAAAGGAGCAGTTATTGTTGTTCAGGGTCAAATTAGGAATAATGTCTGTGTCTGGAGATGTCAGTAGCTTTTTTGCAGGAGAGGATTGTTTTTATGCATGCAGAACACTTTACACTCATGTACAATGTTTTGTTTGGACATGATACCGTGGCAATACCATAATTTTGGTACCATCTCAATACTATGCCAGATGAATATGGTCATCATTTTATACAATGGTCCTGTATATATCAAAGTTCCACAGTTTTACCACCTGGTACCACCACTGGACCAAAGTACTGCCACAAGACTTTGTATGAGTTTGTTAAATGTCCTCTGGAATGTATTTTGTTATATTGCTCCTGTAAACAGCCACAGAAATGGAACACTCATCAATTTAAAGAGTTCTACACCTGCCATGTGTCTTGCATATTTGTTAATTAAATATTTTTTGATTATGCATTCAGCTAATAAAGTATCAGGTTCATTTCACTCGGCCCTACATATGTATCTGTTTTGATGAAGACACAGTAGACTTTTATTGTGATTCTTATTTTTGTGCATGTGTGTTCCAAAAATATTTCCAGAGTAAACCCACAAGCGAGTCGGCTGTGAGCAGCACAGGGGATCCTATGCACCACAAACGTTCCAAACTCAAGCCAGACGAAGAGCCGCCCAGCCCTGGAGCCATCAGTGTGCAGGTATTCACCCTCACACACACGCAGACTCGCATATACTGCTAAAAAACACATGCAACAACAGAAAAGCTCAAGAAAATGGTTCCCACACATGCACATGCATCAAGAGCTCAGGGACCAATTATGTGACGTACTGCAAAGCTATTTATTTGCGTGTTTGATTTGGTCGCCTGTTGTGGCACTGCCTCAGATGCGATAAGCCCCATTGATCTCCACGGCTCCAGAAGGAAATTGTTTTTCCTTAATCAGATGCTTAACTGAATGGAAAAATGAAAGAAAAATTAGATGACACATTTTCTACAATGCCCTCCATAACTGATGGCTGGCTACACAGATTTGGCTGTTGTATTTATACACGTGAATGACAAGCACAGAGTGAAGAATTATTTCCTAGCTGCTTTTGTTGTTTTTCTCTTTTATTTCTCTGCAGTCCCCTGTTGGTAATATTTCTTTTCTTACTTAAACCCATACCAATGTTCTCTGCTTTCGAAAGCTATGAACTCCCGAACTCAGTCTAACCCAGTCTGGTCTAAACAGCACACTGACTAGTCCATTCATTCTCAGTTTTAAGCCCACAGTGAAATACAACTAGAGTAATAAAGTAGTAAGTTGAGGGAAACGGGGGAGTTTGATTTTTTAAAATGGTTGCCCCAACCCCTCGTATATCTTCTCAAATTTTAAGTGGCATTATTAGTGCTGCCTTTTAACCATATGGCTCCTGAGCTCTACAGAGACCCGTGTTGATAGACACACAGATGCAGGGCGAGCGAAAAATGCCTCTTGCTTTGTGGTCCAAATGGAGCTAAATCAGATATATAACCGACAGTTAACTGCAGGCCTCTGAATTGAAAAAACCTGGTTTCCATTTTCAAAGCTGTTAACACATCCAGAAAACTCGAGATGAACCGCCAATTCTACATAACTTGTGGAACCTACCAAAGAAAGCTTTTGTTCCAGGGAATTATTGGATTTTTCTTTTTATATAATGAATAAAAATACCACTACACTTCACTGTCAACTTATGCAGCAATGGGTTTTCTCTGGAGGTGTTCTAAATGTCACATGTATTTATGAACTTCAGCATTATTTTCATGATACAAATAAGACTCATCCAGCTGTCTTGCACTCGAAGTTACATCATTTATCATCCAGAGTCTCGTCCGTGCCGTTGAAGAACCCTGATTACTGTGCCACACAAAGAATTCTATCTCTGAATGGACTAATTTCCTTCATGTCAGCCTGCAGTAATGCACATTAGTGTTATATTTGTGCATGTTATGATGTGCGGCAGAGAACGTGAACGCAATTGCCCTCACCCGGCATTACCGAAATACAGCTGGAGGTGAAAGGGGTATTTACACAGAAAGTGATTTGGATCAAAGTGACTGGATGTCGTTGAATTTTCAATGAAAGATGGTAATATATGTTGACAGAAGAAACAGACTTGTGATAGGGATGTGCAAAGCTGCTAAAATTAACCGGGACTTGCCTGACTAATATCTTTAAGTGGACTAAGGGTAACCCTGTATAATTAGACTCAGACTGTAAAATTACACTGTATGCAAACGAGACAATGCAAATGAGCAGTGATGTGATGAACCAGTGACCGCACAGCTCATGTAATGCAGTAAGACGTTTGCTTTAGGTGAGTAGCAAACGCTTACTAGCAACCGATAGCATGAAGACTCTGAAACAGTTTTAATCGTTGTCAGTGTGAACACTCTAAACAAGAACATGAACCGTTTTATTTTAGGATCCAGAGTCCATATGCCAGATGAGTGTGTGAAGAACAACTCCATGTTTTATATGTGTGTGTGTCTGTGCAGGAACAAACGGAGGGAATGACTCTGGTGAAAGAGGAAGGAGATAAAGAGGACGGCAAGCAGGAGCCAGAGGTGGTGTATGAAACTAACTGCCACTGGGAGGGATGCTGCAGGGAGTTTGACACCCAGGAGCAGCTAGTGCATGTGAGCAGACACACACACCTACAAAAGCATCTATGAAATCATTCAGGATCTTCATGGAATCATTCATGATGAGGCCTAAACTCTCAAATAGGTTCAATGAACACACACCTCTGCTCGAGACGACCCATTTGTCACAGCCATTCCCAGGTTTAAGCAGAAAGTGAACAGACATGAAAAAACACTTCTTGTGAAAATATAGCACTCTGCCCCCACTGACTACCTGTCTCTGGACAACACACAAACACACCATTCTTTTAACCTCTCTTTCCTCCTATAATACACACACACACAGCCAGAGAAATACACACCAACCCCCAAAGGCACACATCTGATAGAAAGATTCACAGTTCTCCACGGCTGTCTATTCTACTCTGACATGGCAATCCATGGCAGCCATGCTAACCTCTATCTATAATTGAAAGCCTCCACTTGGAATGGCCTGCCTCCCACATATGAAGGTCTAAACTTAAAGCTTGAGGATCTTGACAACTTCTTGCCCATGTCTTTGAAAGCTGTGAGGGCTGTGTCTGTGTTGTGTGGCAAGTACTTGTAGGTTTTAGACAAAAATCTCTGACTTGTTAATTGGGTAGTTAACAAACAACAATATGGGACTGGTTTTTAACGCAATAGCAATATTATATTTTTAAGTGTATAATATTTACACACACACACACACGTATATTTTATCTATTTTTTATGTCCATTTTGCATATAAAAGTAGTTCAATTTAGTCCTAAAAAATTAAAATCTTGTGTGCATATTTATTGTAATAAGTTTATTTGTTACAAAAATTGAAGTACTTTAACAGTACTTTCACATGAAGTATAATGTGTCACACTGTGGGACACTGCTATCTGTGCTTGAAATCTCATTTCTGAAGCTGTTCAGATGGACTTTATTCTGTCTTGTTTTTTTCTGTGCAACTTTTCACGCCATTGACATCTATTAACTTTACAAAAGCACTGGATAAACCCAACAGTTCAACGTTTATAAATATATTCTTCATCTAGTTTATTGCTCAAATGACATTCTCAACACTCAACATTCTCACATAAAGAGGTGCTTTGTTTTTCAATCCCATTCACTTATTAAGTTTAATTTTGCTGTTTTCTATGGTGGCGTTAAAAAGGGGGACATGCTAATAAAAATATTTGCCTACAAATAGGTCCCTCCCCTCTGATTCAGCCGAGCAAGGGCTGATGGTTCTTATCGCCCTTCTCTCAGTAATAGGATGAGTGCAGTGTGGCGACCACAGTGAATCTCCTCCAACAAAGAGGACTTGGATTTCCATATATCAAAGCAATACACCACCCCTCCCCCACATCCCACAACCACCATAAGATTTTTGGAAAAAGAAAAGAAAAATATTCCACAAAAGATTCCAAAAATTCAGTCATTAAATCTGATGATTCAGTGGATTTTCCATGTTTACTGTGCAAAAGAAGCAAATGCTTATTTAAATAACACAATATATTCATATTAACCAGAATATGTTTTATTTGCTGGCAGTTTATAAGATACATTTTGTTTTTCAAATATCACATTGGTCCAATAGTTTTGTTTATACAGTATGTTTATATCTTTTTTGTACCACATCTCACAGTTCTACTACATATCTAATTTTAGGCAGGAAGCTTTACATGTGTTTCTGTGCTGCGGGTGAGCGTTTTCAGTACGTTAAACATGCTCACACCATGACGCATGGCACTGCTTTAATGCTCTCGATAAGATAAACATCAAATCTCTGCAACTTAGCACACTTATCTGCTCCACGCAGTCAGCACAAACCAGCCGGGTGTCAATTTATACTGATTTATTTCACATTTTTTCTGTGACTTATTCTTTTGTATTTTTTTTCCTTTTTTCTAAACATTCTGGCCCTTATACCCCCACTACAGGTGCCTTAGCTTTCTCCCAGTCACTGAGTCTCTTATACTGTGGCCTGTCTCTCAGTAGGGGGAACTCTCATTGATAAGGGCTCTTTAATGTAAGCTGATGAAGTTCAGACCGGGATACTCAATGGTGAACAAAATAGGGGAAGCGTAAAGGAGAGAACAAATTGTGTGCAGGCGTGAATGAAAAAATTTTGTACATTTTTAATTCTAACTACATCCCACAACCCAGATTCCAAAAATAACTTTACACCCCTGCCATTGGTGGGTGAACTTTCGGCTCTATCCATCAAGAAATATTTCTATATATCAAGATATATATTTCTATATATCAAGAAATATTTCTTGATGGCCATGAAAAAGTCCTTTTCCTTATTTGCATATTTGTATGCATATTTGTATGTAATTTGACA
>JAZGTJ010008352.1:0-21164 GCA_036877575.1 Botia almorhae
AAAAATGAAAGCACCATATATGGTAATAAATTAAAAAAAGATGAGAAAATTAAGTTTAAAATATAAGGCCTCATTGAAGTCAAATACAATGACTGACTTATGTATAGGTGGCAATCATTCAGTTTCCATTTTCTACTTGCTAAAATCATAAAAACAGGGATTCGTGGCTCCCTCAGTTTTCCATTATTATTTGAATGAATGCTTACCGTGTTCTCTAGTTGTATGATCCTTAAGGATCTGCTTGGAAATGCCTGCTAACTGGCTCTGCAAACTCCCAAGGGAGTTCTTAAGAGCCGTGATCTCTCCTGATTGGCTACCCAGAGTGGCGTTCATCTTTGCCACTTGACTCTCCAAGTCCCCTAAAAGGTCCTGGAAATTATTTTTCCCACCACCAAGCTGTTCACAGATCTTCTCCAGAGCAGCTACTCTGTCGTCCACTGCAGACACACCCTCAGCTACTCCATCTGTGTTGAACTTACATAAGCTCAGCTCTGTGGTTATTCGAGTATTCAGTTTGTCTAGTTTGTCTCTTAGCTCCTCAATCTGGTTGTGACTTGAGCTGCTTTCCACCTGAAGATGAGGCAGGCTGACCTGCCCTGCATGGCAGCATGTGGAATTTAAAGTGTGAAGGTCTTGGCTAAACTTGCTTATCGTATCTCCCAATCCCGTCATAGCTCCAGTCAAGCCATTAACATTGTCAGTCAACGCATTAAGCCTTTTGTGGGTGTCCTGCATATGTGCATTGATAAACTGTTTCTCGGGTGACATCCTATTAATTGTATCTTCTAACGCATGAAGCTTCGCTACATTGTTTACGGTATCAGAACGCAAAACATCCAAGTCGTTTCTGAAGCGTCTCACGTCCTTTACAAGACTGTCCAGGCCGTCTGGTTTTTGAGAATCGGTGGGCAGATTGGTCCCGCAGCCAGCTGAGCATATTTGACCAATGGCATTCAATTTGTCCTCCAGCCCCTGAATAAGGTTCCTATTAGAGTTAACCTGATTTTGCAGCGTACTGACAGAATCAGAGCTGTTGTTTATCTCGATCAGCATGGCGGTAAACTGACCCTGCACATTGTTCAGTTTTTCACCCAGGAGTTGGCGTAGCATATCTACTTCATCGTTAATTTTGGATGTAAGCTTCTCGTCCACGTAGAAGCAATACGTTTCTGCATTTGTCTGAGTGACGTTCATCCTGTCCTCCAAGTCCTCTATACGCGGAGAGAGCTCGACTTCATACTTGAGTGTGGACAGATGCTGCAGTTCGTTGTCCATCCGGGCGTTGAGGACGCGATGAGCCTCCGCCACTCGATTAATTTCCCGCCTCAAGTCGTTGTAGTCTCCAATCTCTTTTAGCTCGGTTGTTTGGCGATTTGTGCGCACTACACCGTCCGACATGGACAAATCCAGACGAAGCTCGCGGATCTCCTTTCTGAGCTCCGCCTCCTTGTTGTGCACTAGATCTGTGAGGCTAACGTAGCCACTGTCCTTGCCTTCTTCACACGTCTTTTGAAGAGACTCAATCTTCTCATTGCATGTATTTTTCACGTTGCTCATCTGGTCCTCGATGTTTGTGACAAGCTCTTTTTTGAGTTTCTCAAACTTTTCATCAACATAAGTCTGGAGCATGTCTATATCTACCGGGGTGGTACCTGCGATTGGCAAGCCTTGAGAGGCGTCCATGAGCATTCGGATCTGGCCATCGTGCCCAGACAAAGTTCCTCGCAGCTCCTCAAGGGCTTCATCTTTGTTTTTGAGAGCATCTGTTACATCATTCAGCCTGGCCAGCACTTGCTCAATTTCCCTCTCCCCGTGGGCGTGGCCTCTCGTGGCCTGGTGGCCATCCAGATGCACGACGCTTTCCTCCGTGCCACCTGTTTGTGCGCTGACGGGTGAATTCCTGTCATTGAGGAGAGTGATGAGCATCTTGCTGGTGTCCTCCTGCAGCTCCGTGCGCAGGTTCTTAGTCATGCCTGTCATGGCTGCCTGAAGATCCAGTACTGTCTGAGAAAGTCGCTGAACTTCATCCTCCAACATGCGTGTTTTTTCAGCTCCTCGTCTGACATCGTATTGTCCTGTTTCTCGTCGCTCTGGCCCTACGGTAACAGTATAAAAATATAATAAATGTGACAGCATAAATCGTTTACATCTAAACATGTGAGCGGGATTAGCTCCTGATAGATTGCTAATGCTATACTTACATTCATTTTAAATCATTTACTCAAATGCAATTGAATGAAATAACTGTTTTAAAGCATTTCCTACTTTGTGCATATCGAGGTTGTCCAGGTTGGGAAGGCTGGTGTGATTGTGGATATACTGTCTGTCTGTTTGGAGAGCCTTTTACTTCTCTACAGTCTGGACCCTGGTATCCTGGGCAACATCTCCATTCTAGCTCGGTCACAGTCTTGTATGCTATCTTGTAAGTGGGTCGAAACCGAGTCCGATATCTGAAAAAAAGTGAGGTTAAGACCTTTACATGAATTAAAAGTTGAACGCCAAAAACAAACATTTGGACTATCATCATGATTTGATCAAACATCTCAGAAAAACCTAAGACACTTTTGCCTCAAGCCACTTATTTCTATTACTTTGAACCTTGAGCAATAGTCCATGAACTGAAAGTATTGGCACCATTACAAGATGAAAGGAAAAGTAAAGACAGGCATTAACTTGCACAGATCGAGGGGGATTAATAAGAAAGGCTTTTGGCCTAGTCTATTTAAGCCTCACTTAATGATGTTGATCTTGTTATTTCTGATGAATAACTCTGCCTTTAGAAATGAAATCATCCTAGTTCTTACAAAACAACTTGAATCACACAATTAAAAATTCCAGTTGGTTTAGCTGACAGAAAAATGTAGAAATGTCTTACATGAAAAAAATGTAATTTTGCTGATTTATTAATAATGAATCAATTATATTTATTTTTTGTATTCAACATACACTTATTATCTATATAAT
Organism: Botia almorhae; assembly: GCA_036877575.1. Lineage (NCBI taxonomy): Eukaryota > Metazoa > Chordata > Actinopteri > Cypriniformes > Botiidae > Botia > Botia almorhae. The sequence goes on from JAZGTJ010008352.1 coordinate 2,965, forward strand.
ATGTATTATATAATGCCTTTCACCCACCATGTTCCTAACCAATCGAACCCTTGTGTAACCTGATGAGTTTTTAAAGCAAACAACAGCTAACATCATTTCTTCTGGCAGCAGTATTGCAAAAGGAATGAATCAGAGTGTTCCGATTAGTGAGTAATATTTTCTATGAAAGCATCACAATTGTGATTCAAGACCAGGCCTTTTAAAGAAGTAACTGTCATTTTCTATTTATACTAAATGTTCTAACATAATAATCGAAAACAATCTTTTCCTGTCAGTGATGATCTCTGAAACCAGGCACATTTGTATGCAAACTAACAGTAAACTGCTGCCATTTCCTTACTTGAAATGGGTAAAACAGCAACCACGTGTACTTAGATTAAATGAATTTTAAGGTCCGATGCTACGTTATGTATTTGGCAAATACATTCACGGCCAAAAAGAAATTCAGACTTTAGCATATCACATATGTTATATTTAAACTTTTGAAAAGTAATTTGAGTTTAAGAAACTCACTTCTTGTTTACTATACGGCTGTTTACTAGATTAATATTGTATAGTAGTTTTCCCCAACGAACATATTCCACTACACAACAGGGCGTGAACCCTGATTCACATAATCGGTTCCAAGGTAAATAACCTACATGATGTTTACAAGCTAACATGGCTGCTTTTATTGGAGGATTGTGTATTTGGTGGAGTCCGTAAGGAGCAAAAGAACTATCTTAACGCCAGCACCTCCACACGCCCCTCCCGGTCTCTGGAGGTACTTACATCACTTGTTGCTCACAGTCAGGCTGATGCGCTGGACAGGGCGCAGCTTCAGGTTCAACGTAACTCTCCACGTTGCCTTGAACCGTGCAACTCACGTTCTTTTGAACAATGAAAGCGCACCAGTTTCTGTAAAGAATGTACAAACAAACAGGTCAAATTAAAACATATATGATGTGGTCGTTTAATCGATGGTCGACAGCTTAAACTGAAAATATACCTCGATTTATGCACGATTTGAGACAGCCTTATAGTGTGTAAGTAAAAATGTTTTGAAATAAGCATTTAAATTGAAAACAATGTTTAAATACGCTGAAACCATCGCAATGTTAACCCCAGAGGAGAAAGCTAAAGTTCAATAAATCGATGGCGACTTGTTACTCGTTGCTTTATCGATTTAACAAATAATCAAATAACCTGATACAATTTAAAAGTTATTTTAATAGGTTAGTAAGAGTTTATTACTTTGCCCTTTCGTGGATTTCACAAACATAACGCAAACACATGCATGTGGTAAAGTTTTTACAAACTCAGTTAAATGTAAATATAAATTAAATTCAGGCAACAGCCATGTCATTTTAAACGCACTTACTTATTTCTGTGCCTGTGAACTGCTCCTGAATACGCGCTACCCTCGAACAAGCTTGACGGATATCCATAAGTGAGAGAGAAACTTATGATAAAGGAAACTGTTAACTGTAAACCCGAGTGAATGAACAGTTTTCTATTCATTGCTTTTTCTAAATAGAGTCAAAACCTGCAAAGTACCAGCGTGAGAAGAGCTGAGCAGTGTTTCAGCCTCCAATGACCAAAAGCTAAAGAGAGTGCATTAAAGATTCTTCTAAGTTTGACAAAGTTCGAGAAGTGCGACAATACAAAACTGAAGGTGGACTCTAGTCTACAAGGGGTAGCAGTCCGCCGCCTATCCGAAAGATGGGGGCAGGGGAAGTCACCAAAAAAACAATAGCGCCCCTGCTTGCCCCACCGTGCTTAGTTTAAATGAACACAGTTTCCGTGCGCAATTGAAAACATGTGCCTTTATCTCAGTTTCAGGAAACTATTACTAGGTGATCATGTAAAACTGATCGTGTAAGGCTCAACAAAGACAGTTAGAACGAATTAGAACTTATGATTAATGTTTTTAAGTAGTTGTAAAGACATTTGTACGATTACTAATCCTATTTGTCCACTTTAAGTATTGTTTTTTGCCTGCATTGGGCAATGGAGGTTGTTGTGCAGACAGACAGACAGATATGCAGATCAATGACAACACCATCAGGAATTTACTCCTCCCCGGTATCCCTCATTATAATGAACGAAGGACCCCTACTGTAAATGCAGGTTTACAATTATTTGAACCTCCCCGTGGTCCCTATAGAAACCGCGGACACACAGGAATGGCTTTTGGTGGAGGTTTAGGTCATGCCTATTTCGTTTATTTACTTCATGACATAAGCATTATATAACATGAAATGTAACTTTTCATTACATCATTAAGCAGAAAGTATGCACCATGTTAAAGTATGTTGTAACACGTGATTGTGGATGATGTAAGTACTGGTGTCTTCCATTACATACTTTACTTTAGTTTAGAAACTGTTTCATTGCGATTAGTAAACAAGTATTTAATAAAAACAATCGTATAATGTTTTCCAGGTTTTGAAACAGCAACAGCTGACCAGGTTTACATATATGAATCTGTAAAGAGCCCAAACTATTTATGACTGTTAGCATTACAGAAAAAAACAGGCTATATTTTACTTAATGTCAGGCCAATAGACAGACTTGACCGACAAACATGATTAAATCTCCGCTGATGCAATTAAGAAGTCTATACTGAGTGGGTGTTAACTGAATAATTACCACAAAATGGGATTAAAAACAACTATTCACAGTTATTTAACGACCGTGGCAAGCTTGCATTCGTCTCCGCTTTGGCTGGTGTCAATGTCCTGGAAAGTTTGCGCAGGCACCAAAAGAGGGCAGTGTAGACCCGTGCAAAAATCAATGCATAACGTCATACAGACCCGTCACTGTCAGCGTGATGCGCCTCTGCTTACCAAATAATGCTCCTGCCGCTCCTAATTACGTGACTGAAAATAACTCATGACTTATCATCATATATCGGACCTCTTGTGACGAAAATATACACAGGTTATTATTCCCTGAGACCATCTTATTGAACAGAAATCCACACATCAAAACTAAACTTCAAACACGGCGATGTTTAATTATCATTCTCATCAAAAATAGTTTATAATTTTTATGTGCAAAATTGCACATTTAGGAGTTCTGTGTTTGAAACTTTAGCTTTTAACTTTTTTCTAGATAAATGACACTAAACCTGTAATCCATTTTTTTAGGTTGTTCTGTTATTGCCAAGTGGGCGAGCTTGTGACAAGTCACACTTATGATGGATTAGAAAAGGCTTTTGCGGATCACCTCTGTTTGCACTAATAGAACAAAGCGCACACTTTTGCGTTCTCTCCTAACCTGCGACTGTCCAATTTGTTTGATAGGGCCGTACAAAGGGTGACGGGGCGTGAAGCACCCTTGCTCCGCGTGCCGCTGTCAGTATAGGCCACGATGGAGAAAGTGACTCGAGTTTCTGTGTAACTCGCGGCTGCGATCGCCGCTCCACACTCATTCTGGCGCAATGCCGCTGTCCTGACTGAGAGGTGAGTCACCGCGCAAGGCTGCTCCTTCCCTGCCAGGACTCGGCGCCACAGATTGGCCCACAGACTGACCGAGCTCGCGCGCTTCTGCGGCACCAGTCTGTGCCCACACCGTCACCTCGACGTGTTTTTTTGTTCCGCGACGCTTTGTCTTTAGTCTCTGTTGTTTGTGTGAAAATCCTCCTCTAAGCACTACGCCCCCTCTCAAGGCAGGCGGGTGCAGCTGAGACCAAGACTCTCTCACGCTGTTTATGGCTGGGTGATGGATAGCGTCTCACTCCATGTCAACAAAGGGCAGAAAACAGGTTCGTGTACTTTAGGGTTTCGTGCTGATTTTGTGGACACGCTTGATTCATCCGTCTTTTTAAATGAGAGTAAAACGCAGCGTTTCGGCAAATGCTACATGGACGTGTCAGGTTGAATCATTAGTAGTGCACTCTCTCTATAACCTTTCTAGGGCTGGATTAGTCCAGCCCAAGACAGAATTGTGTTGTTTTAAAAGACATTTCCAAATGTAACGTGTGAAATCCGATAGACCATGCATCCACTCTTAACGGAGCAAGTACACATCTCCAACAAATAAGCGCCAACTCTTTGGAATATCTTTTGAACTAACAAAGGCGCTTCATTCTCTTGTTCTCGACCATGTCTACGGCTTACACACGCAAATAGACGTACAGTGAACTGTAATTTATGGCCTCTAAAATGTTAATGTGGCCATAAGCCTTACTCATGAATTCTTTATAAGGGCCGGTGTCAGTCTCGTCACCTAAAATGTTAATGAGGTGAGATTACATTGGGGCGGGAAGGTCCCCATCAGCAACTGAACAAATAGCGCGGATGAGCTGGATTTATAAGACTTTCTGACTATAACAAGGCCAGCAAAGGGCACAGGCTTCTAGTCAGGTTCAGCCAAAATGATGGAGAATAGAGATAATGAATTGAGAATAGAGAATAGAGATAATGAATTGTGCCAAGCGCATTTGCAGAAGGATGAGGGATAATGGATCGTTTGTATAATGTTTTTATTATCAGGTCTTTCACTCCACCTCCTTGTCTAATGTGTAACATACAGGTAATTAATTTTCCTAATCGACTCAGTTTATGATGTGACCACACAATTTTATTCTTCGTCATCAACCTCTGTTGTAGAAAACAACCATCCATTTTTATGTATATTATTATCTGAACCACTAAAAAGTCAACATCTTTAAGCAGAGACATGTGAGGTTTGGTCGTGGTTAATAATGTTCAAGGAACATTTATGTGTTATATTCAAATGAAACATTATATATTTCAGTTCAGTGAGCTTAACATATCCATCAACTGTTTTTCTCTTCATTGTTTTAAACCCCCCACACGTTTTCACAACACCCACAGTTGTCACTCCTTCGTGTCTTTGACACATTCATTTTTGAAGGAATTCGTTACCTTAAACGCATCCTATTGAATTATACGCCTCTATTTTCCAACCTCTGATTTCATCAACTACATCAAGCATAAATGTCATTACTTGCGTACACAGAGTTGACTTGCAGTGGAATGCAGTGCTCATCTTTTGAATGCGGTGCTTTCAGATAACCTTCAGATAACCTTGAGCACTGGTGTGACGTGACTTTGCTCTCTTCTTTTGCTGCAATTAAGTGGAAGTGTTTGAAAGAAGCTGCAATCCCTTATACTCAAACATTACCCAGCGATCTGTCTGTTTGATCAAATATCTAAGCAAATGTGTGCAGATGAATCAAGCTCTGAGTGAGAGGCACATGTGAGACCTTGGAAAAAGTGAGATGTATTCTGGTCAGGCAAAACGAGGTCTCGGGTGCTTCAGGTGCAACATTCCACTTTTAGGTGAAAAAAAGAATGTGTCCGTGTGCCGAATTGATTTTGATGCCTTAATATTACTTGTGAAAGTGTCTGTTTAGACCTTGGTCTGTTCGAAGAATATCATCCGGGTATTGATTACTATTACCCATGATTCATTGGGCTTCTGGCACAAAGGTGATGTCATGTGTTCTAATGTTGTTAAATCTGCCCAGCATGATAATACATTTATTAGCACCAGTGGATTTGTTTGCACAGGCTGAACAATATTATGACATTAAACTTTAAAACGTTTCATACATTATATTTAAGTCTAGAGCCAGAACGAGTTAGACCTCAATACTCTTAGGTGCACTTTGTACAGGCAAATAAAAATATACATTTCATCTTTACTTTCCTGTTCTATAATACATAAAGTTTTGTTTTTAGGACATGAAAGTTTGTTTTTACAGTGGTAAAATTTACTTTTTTACAGCTGATTTAATATGGCACAAAAGCAACATTTACAGCCAAGGTAATGTCTGAAATGTTGTCTAAGCACTTTGTCTGCCCGCATTACTATGTGGTTTCTAACAGTGGAGATGGTGATTAGGAGAGTCCAATCAATAATACATGCTAAAGACCAACTAATGCTCCATGGAGACAGACACCATTTGTTCATCCTGTGGCTAGCATCCAAACTCAGACACACACCGGAATTAAAGAGAGGGAAAGGCAGTAAGGCAGGCACACTTGACTTGAAGCAACAGGTTAAAGCTGCACATATGCACTGGGCCATGAACATGCAGGAGATGTAATGTTTAATGGAAATGAGATCTTTCTTTATTGAATTAACATTCTATTCCCACCAGTTCAAAAAGGAAGTCACATGCCAAGCAATATTTCAGAGACTTAAAGCAACAGATCGCAAAAACAACAGAGCAACCAGAAGTGGTGAGAAGAGCTACCAAACAAGCTTATTGCAGCCTTCCCTCTGAGAAAGCCTTCATCGCGATATTGCTGTAATGCTTCAAAAATCAATACCAGGCTGCCAAACAGGTCAAAATGCAATAAGTGTGCAATCTGTGCGGGAAATAACATTGGCAGAACACAGCGCCACTGTCCCGTGGGACTCCTCTTCCTCGACCAGAGAGCACAGGGTTAATGCATTTCCCACATCACTGATCCCAGTTCAGCACAGAGCCACGTCAGGCCACTGCGTCCGAAATGCCAGATAACACAAAAAAGACAATAGTTTGATTATGTCATTATGTGGTGATCGGCCCAACTGTCTGTTTCCTGTTCTCAGGCCTTTTCCCCGTGTCATTTCCTGGACTGGACATCTCTGTGTCATGTTATTTTTAGACCGTTAGTGCACAATTACAACAAGAAAAATCACAGCAGTTTTCTGCAGGAAGTGACCGTACAGCTGTGTGTTTACAGCTGACCGCACAGTATGTCAACAGATCAGAGGTCGGTATCAGTGTCATGCTTAGTGAGTTACATCCAATCACACAGCAGATTGTTATCTTGTTTTATTTAATATGTCCTAGCTGTTCTTTAAGAACAAAACCATAACTGCACAAACTGTGCCTGCTTGTATTTTAAGATAGCAAAGAGGGATCAGCCATAGAAGTTGAATGAAACATTTTTCAGATGTTTTTAATTCATTTATTTAAGTGTAATTTATTTACATACTGCTTTTATGACACCTATTGTTCCAAAGCAGCTTTATGAAGAATAATGGCCTTACAACCCAGCCCCAGGTAAAAAAAACTAAGATGTTAAGCTAAATGAGAAGAAACCTTATAGGGAAGGCAGCTGTGGAAGATCTCCTTACTTTACAAATCTATACAAAGTATATGTACATATATGCATACACATTTATGCAAATTTATGCAAAGCATACTATGCATGGCTATATATATATATATATATTTTTTTTTTACATATTAGCCACATATACAACAGCCACATAGTATTTTAGTCTGACTCTAATTCATTTTTATTCAATTATATGTTACATAACAGATTCCATTTTTATTCCAATACAAAAGGTTTGTGTGTGATATGCAAATAGTAGGAACGCAGGCGGCGCATGACAGACGCTGGTTATAGCTGCTATTGGATAAGACTCGATAGTGATGGCAGATGGGGCACAGGTGTGGGGCTGATGGCGTACAGACACAGGAGCTAGTAAACCTCAGGATCACTGTCCCAAATTTTGGTTGGAGAGAAGGAATGAGAAAGATGTTATACTGGAATAGTAATACTGGAAAGTGAAAATAATAACAGCGATAGCTCCCAGTATAGAGAGCATGTTTTAGAAGTAGGAATTTAATTTTTCACCTAAATAAATTCAAATTAAATACTTTACTTTCTAGTTTAGTCAGATGGAAGGATGCCCATTAGCTGAAAGGGATTCACAAGAGCATGTGATTCTTGTGATTCTGTGATGTGATTCTATGTGATGTGAGGGTCTGCATATGCCAGCGCTAGTTGCAGTGTTTTAACTAGACAGCAGATGAATTCTTACTCAGGAAAGAAGATTGTGCTGCCATGCAACAAAAGCAATCAGGGACTTAGAGAGACAGAGAGAGAGAGAGAGAGAGAAAGAGAGAGAGAGGCATTGTACAGGCTGATTAAGTAAAAAAGCGTTCCCAGGGAAACGCAAGTAAAACTATTGAAAGGGCTCTGTTTGCGACCTTGTGGTTTTTCTCATCTGTCAAGTCAGGTGTGCCAATGTGAGGAATCACAGTAACACACATTGTTTCTTCTGTGCTGTTGCACATATAATAAAAGCACAAATCACATGCATAGGTTATAAGGCATTGATGAAACCTAACAGGAGAATAATCATGTACAATCCAAGGAAAAGTCATTCAAGGTCATTTAATCACATAAAGTATAACTAAAAAACATTCTGATTTAGCATAAACTTTTATCCAAAGCTACTAATTCAAGCATTCAAGGTATACATTTACATTTTTATCAGTTTGTGCGTTTGCTGGGAAACCAAAGATCTTGCTGTTAACAGCACTTTGTGCCTTCCAACTGTTGCATGTCAGTTTTTTTGTGTGAAGTATTTAGACATTGTTATTCCAACATTCCAACACATCACAGTCATTGTAAGACCAAGTTATTGTGATCTGAATTTCATTCTGAAACATTAATTTTCCAACAACCTAACATTCCAAAATGCAAATCAAGTCACTTATTAACGTGCAGTGTATATATATATATATATATATATATATATATATATATATGTATATGTGTTTTCTTTGTCATCACGGTGGAGACTGAGGTTAACCTATGGGGGAATATTTTAGCATCCAGGAGTGGGCTCTGTGCCATCAGCAAACCGTCTGGCTTAGACTGGGATGGCATTTTCATTCGACCTTAGGGTGACATCCTCATAATGGAAAGGCATCAAAAAGCTATCTGTAAAATGGAATGGATTTCAATCTCCGATGCCTGCATTGATATGCAAAATCTGTAAATTCATCAACAGGATATAAATCTCTGCTGGATTGATGTTGCCGTTTCCACAGAATAGTCTTATTTTTAGAACACAGAAGGATGAGACAAATATGACTGTTTTGAATTATGGATTTTAGTTCATTCTGGGCTTACAAGAATGTCCTTTATCTGCGAACTTAAGCATAAAATGCTCATTTTGTGAGGTTATTGAAAATACAGAACTCTTTTCATTTTCATTCCACAATATTGTTCATATTAATAATTTATAAAACACAAATCTGAAAATACAAAATCTCTGTTTAGATGCATGTGTATAAAATGAAAAATCAAAGCATTTGTAATTTAAGTATTTTAAATTGATCATATTTGGGTATTTGGATTAAATTGTATCAAAGTATATGATTACAGTGGTATTCTAAAACATTTTATACGCTGCCAGTAATTTAATTAGAAATGTCCCATCCAGCACATTTAAACCCAGCAAGTGTAGAAGGGAAGTGGAAAGGAAAGCAAAATTAAAAAAAATCTGATAATCGGTTCATGAGTTCATTATTCTTCTAAACCTGCACTTGTCCCCCACTGCAATTTTCCCTGATGTTTCTCCAAGGATGAGACAACACCAGCCATCTTAGCAAGAGCAATTACAGAGAGGAGTGTCACTAAAAGTTTTTCATTTTCCTTTATGCCTCCGATAAAATTGCTTTCGATGCTGTTTTCTCTCTCCCTCTGAAACCCATAATCAAAGAATATTTCCTATGGGTGGAAACGCTGGGCTACATTTTACATTTGGAAACTTCATTAAACAAATAAAAAAGCTGCTTTTTATTGCCTCATATTACTAGACATACATGAAACAGTTAAGGGCATCAAAATAAAACCCAGTGATAGTAATTTCTGGAAATTATAGCAATATTTATCAGAGCTAAGGATTCTTATAGAAGGAGATGGGTCCGTAATTCAGGAAAAAAGTCTCTGATTTTAATGGAATGCTTTGCAATAACATTTAAATGAATGTTGAGGAAGGCTCACGCGTTGTGCCAGAATGATTTATTTGAGTTGAATGTTTTCAGATTATTGCATGTAGGTGGGAACCTCTATGTTCTGTATGTTCTATACGTCTCTCTTCAGTTTTAGAATGAAGCGGAAGAACTTAATGAACATCAAGCCTTTAAACACTTCAGGAGTTCTTATCAAGAGATCATAGCTACTGCAGGTACTTTTATATGGTGATTCTTCACTCTGTTGTTTAAAGGGTAAGAACAAATGATTTTCTAAAGCTTGGAGTGTTATAGATCATTTAATCCCCTGATGGCTGAATTCAATATCACCAGAAATATGGCAATATTCTTTCTGCCAAGGACATTTAAGGTTGCTTATAAATTCAGTTTCTGCTATGCTTCTGTCAATAAATGGAATCTGAATGCATACTAAATAATTAATTTTCGACATTAATATCTAACAAGCCTAATTGACTGTTGTTATTATTGAAGAGAGAACTCAAGACTCTCTGCATTGGAATTACTCTTGTCTGTCGTTTTGGCCCACCCAAAGAATTACTTCTGATTTCAACACGTAATTGTGATCAATATTAGCTCCTTCTCAGTGAATATTGCCAATATCTCCTGGCATTATTATTTCTCACTGCTTGAAGTTTGAGATCCACTCTAGGCAACAGCAATTGATATACTTCCTAATGCCACACCTGCTCATAACTTCCCCTCTCTCATCCATCTATTCTTCTGAAGTGTTACCATAGAAACCATTTCAGCCTACATCATATTTAAACCCAATTTCAAAAAACGCGTATTTTTGGTTTACCAAGTAAACACGACTTCAAAGTTTACCATATGTATTGCATTCACACAAAAAGATCACACAAACACTAGTGAAATCATTTGTTCCTGTGTTCCTGCAGCTCAGTTGGTAGAGCATTGCGTTAGCAGCGCAAAGGTTGTGGGTTCGATTCCCAGGTGAGCACACGCAGTAACAAAAATGTATAACTTGAATGTAGTTGATGTTACTTTGGATAAAAGTGTCTGTCAAATGCATAAATGTAAATGAAATCGTAAATTTTCTCAGGCAGAACACCTAATTGTTGTTTTGGGCTCGTGGGATAGGGGGTTTAGGTTGTCCTATTGGACAGAGGATGCTTTGTGCCTTCATAATGGGTAGCTGAATAACAACAGCAGTAGGATATAGTTGCCAAAAGAACAGGATACAACCAATGACATGTTAATTATTGTCCTGACTCTTTTACCATGGGTGAAAGTGGGTGTGTGGTTGTATTTAATTCTTTGGTCGCATGATTTATGGCATCAGGAAATTATAACAATAGAGCCAAATAAAAATACACTTTGAGCTTGTTTGGCTTGGCTCTTAGCATTTTCCTAACGTGCATCCACTATATAATTATAGTGGAATTATACTATATAAATATAATTGGAATGCTTGATTATTAATGAAGGCAACATGCTTCTGAGGCAAGACACGCAACTAATTCTCATCATTTGAAGTGCATCACTTCTGGGATTCAATGTGAAACAATAACTCCAATTCAATTATTTGCTACATTTCATTTTTCTCATTTATTCGTATCAAATCCCTCCGGTAGTTCCATAGATCTACATTCTGTGCTTCATTATTTTGAAGAATTCTGTGAAAATTTTCTACAATTTTCTCCCCTCAAACATACACACAAACAAACAATAAACAACATGTCTCTCTCTCACTCTCTCTAACTGTAACGAACCCATTTATCAAATGTGTTGTCAGCTCGGTTCTCCTAGTGTGTTTGGACACTTCAAAAAATTGTGTTTACAGGCCGAGAATGTCTCTGTACTTACAACACATAAGCAACATAATACGTCTTTATTTATTTATGGCTGTTGCTCAAATCTCACGCAGCATTTCTGTTTTGTAACGTCAGCTGGTTTACGCAGTTAAATAAATAAAAAAAAAGCATGATTTAAAACAGGCGGATGTTCAAGCTCATCTTTAGGACTTTGTCACTGTTCAGTCAGACGGCTGTATGAACAAAAGAAGGCTGACTGCAGATCTGACCCCTGCAGACACACGTGGCACTGAGGTGCAGATGTGTGACAGAGGAAACGCTGTGACTGGCAGGCAGAGTTTGGGTGAGCCTGAGAGCCACAGCGGTGTTGTGTGAAGTGTCATTTGAGATGAGCGGACGGGGCTGTTTATCATGTCCACTGACAGAATGACGAATTGGCTGACACAGCCGTGAGAGGCTCTGTCATATTCATCATCTTTATTGAGACAGACTTTAAGCAGTTCTTGCTCCAAAATAGTACGACCACAAATACTTGTTCCATTGACGTCATGCGTAACTTTACTGTAACTGTCGAGTAACTGTACTGAGGTTTTAACTGATGACAAGTGATTCTTATTTACCTTTAAGGTTTCTGGGGTCAAAATTAGCATCGTTTAAAATCTGTATGAGATGCCCATGTCCAGTGATTGACTGCCTGTTTCCTGAATCAGACAGTGAGACTGATGTATTTAAAATAAAGGAAGTGATTGCGTTCTCTCCCTCAAACGCCCTTAAAAAGCTACCCCTAAAATTAGATTCCAGGTAATGGATTTTGGGTTCTCAAACCCAAAGTGTGAACATCGCTGAGGATCAGGGGCCTTTCTGGCCGGCTGCTCCAAATAATCACCTGCTAGAGAAAATCTCATTATTCTAGGCCCTGATCTCTCTGCGCAGGGCAGAATAGTAACTACGGGTCAGGTTGAATTAAAACTTTGACCCATGCGATAATCAAGCTTAGCTGAGCTGAGGTCAATGGCAGCGTGGACCCTGCCGGGACCTCTTCAAAAGACCTGACAAATCCCAAACCCATGCTAGAGCCAGTTAAGGGCCAGAGACCAGATCACCATCGTGCAGGTCAAGAAGCCGATTAACCATCAGGCCATGTCAAAACACCCTGAAGCTCGACGCATGCCTACGTTCATGAGTATACACCTACACATTTAGTGAATGTCAGCAGGTGAGTTTTATTTAACATTATCTTCTTTCTTAGGAAAACATTCATTCATCTATTTAAATGATTAGGATTTAATTTATTTTCATGGAGTTATAATCTGGTGAAAGGGTCTCAACCTTATTTGAACCCCTCCCAAGGTCCCCATTGTCCACAACAATATTTTCCCTCCCTATCATACCTAAATGTATATTTGTATAAGGACCAAGCACTAAGACATATCTTTAACATTTTTTAAATTGTTTTGGTTTATTTTAATGCAAAATAATACAATAAAAATTTAAGCTATCTTGATGTCCCATTTGAAAGTTTTTTGAGGACCCCAAGTGGGCCCCGCCCCCAAGCTGAGAAATACTGCTCTATACAGATGAATAGATTTATGCCAGTAAACTACTGTAAGCGTTGACTGCTACACTATTCCTGAGAACTCACAAGTCAGGAATGCTATTCTTTTGATCATTGTCATCAAAGTGTTAACAGTGGACATGTGCAATGAAGTTAATGAACAGAACATACAAGTTCAAGTTAATGAACAGAACATACATGAACTACAGTAACTGAGCCACCCAGACATTTACATTCCATTGCGCCAAAATCAATACACCTAACCACAGCATTACACAACAGTAAAGCATCCGTACACCAGCAGCCCAAGAAGTTTTTTTAGTGTTTCTCCACTGGAAATCCATCCATTCTTAACCCTGTCCAAAGGTTCTGAGAAAGGCCTTTGAGATAAGAGGGTGTGCTGGAGAAGAGTGGATATACTGTACCTTCAGAAAAGAAATCAGTAACAGCATAAGAAATTAAGCTCATTGGTCTATAAGCTGTTCAGAAAGCGTTAGATCAGTGGATTAAATGGCACATAGAACAGAGACAACACTTACAGGTACGCTGACCTGTTATGACAGTCTGGATGAGAAGGTGAGTAGACTGTTTGTTTATGGAAAACCTTTCATACACCTGGGAAACACAAATCAAAGTCAGTGGCTATTTAATGCGTTTGTTTGAACGATGAGCTATTTTTACATTTGTTTTCACCCAGATGCTTCACGATCCAAAAGAAGAGTCATTGTATTCCGTTTCATTCTTACCTCACAGAAAGGCTATTGATTTTAAATGTAATATTTCAGAGTAGGAAAAAACAAACATTTTAAAATCAGATTTCTTGAGGGTAATCTCTCTTAATGTCATCTTCCCGTGGACAATGAAATGTCAGTCCTGACATCATGATCGATCAAATAAATCCGATCAATACGCTGTACTCATTAAACGTGTCCTCTCTAATGTCTGTTTATAAGGATGAAAAAGGGCAAACAAAAACAAAATACATTCGTGAGATTCTGTTGTTTCAGCACTTTACTTTCAACAGCACCAATTAAACATCTGTTTTGATGCACTTTTGACATATTGTATTATGTAAGTCCCCAAATCTGTTAGCACCACGTGTTACTGTAGCAGACCGAAAAATACTGTAATATGTCTCAATGTCTAATAGTCCAGGTTTTAATAAAGAAAACTACAGTAACCGATTTAGAGGACAGTGACATTCAAATACAGAATACAAAAACTCTGTGAGATCAGAGAAATATGTGCTGTGACATTTAACCACTCAGATTGATTCCTCCAGAGAAACGTACAAAGAAACTTACTCGACTACGTTGTAATCGTGATGAAAGACCCTTTACGGAGCAGCTCAAATACCGTAATGAGTAAGATTGTAAGTTACAGTGACAGAGACTAAAATGGAGGGATGATCTTGTCTGATGTTTCTCAAGTTTTACTTCCAATGAGAGTGAATCAACAACACTTGCAGACTCTACACATGATGCACCCGGGTCCCGGTGTGCTGTTTTCAGAATCTTGAACTCAAAACAGGAAAACAATCATGGAGGCTCACATTCTTTTCCAAAAGCTTAGTCATTATACAAGCTGTTGGAACCCACCATGCCAGAACTCCATTAGGTTGACGAGTAGAAAATAATCCCTTTCCAGCCAATGAGAGTCACGCTGATGAGCGGTGATTACTTTATCTAAATTATGACACAATGGCATCCATATGTGGTTTTAAAGTGGTCTCCAGTAATACATTAGCCGGGAGCAAAATGTCCTTTTCCTGCCTCGATACCCACAAAGAATCTTCAGGGGTCAGAAACCTATTTTAAATTACTTCAACCGGGAGTCATGAAATAAATGACAAGGCATTTCCCACTCACGCCGCTCTCAACAAAACATAATAAGCCAGCAGAACCCTGGAGAATAGCAGGTTTGGATGGTCACTGGTTTGATGGGATTCTGAGCAGTCACATTGAGAGATAATCACATTTACAGAGATGTGTGAATGTCTTCAAGACATATTCGCACATTTCTGATGGATGTGTGAAGATCTCCCACAGTTGTGAGAATATCTGTTCCCCTGCTGCCCCTGCGCTGACCCGACGTGAACCAGAAAATTCTGAAAAAAACCCAGAATGAGATAAAATAGTCTGAGTTTATTCATTTTAATGTCTGAACAGGTGATATCTCGGTCCTCCCTCTTCTCATCTGTCTCATCTTGTAGCCACGCGTGTCTCTCTCTATCTCTCTCACTTTAATGTCATAAAGGGTATTCCTAAAAAGGAGCCGGTGACATTTTAACAGTCATCACAATGAGGAATGGCTTTCATTACATCTGATATCCCCCTTTGGGTTTCATCTTTGGTGCTGCGTGGAGCAGGAGGCAACAAGATATTTGCATTGAGGTGTAGCTGGAAGGAAGGCCTCAGGTTTTATCGGGTCATCAAAGTCTCAGTTCTGTTAGAGAAAGAGGGAATCCCTGCATCAATCATAATTGTATCGCTTCTCTTTCTGCCCCTCATTCAGCTGTCGCTCTGCACAAGCCAGGCCCTGGAGGCACGGTCACACGCTTATCCCCGTCTGTTATAATGATGCACGGTCTCAGATCCTTATTCTCCACGCACCACGCCGCACTTCAAAAGCCTAATTTATGAAAACACATCTGCGGGGCAAAGCCCTTCCATCAAAATGATAAACAAAAGAGATTCTAGCTTTATCCTTTCATTCGGATTGTCAGTAAATACCTGCTTTTTGAATGTATAACTTATATCACTTTGGAAACAACAGTTTTATGTGACATAATGGGTTTGGCAAGCGTTAACACACGATTTACGTTGTACTTACGGTGCAAGTCAAACAGAATTGCACAGGTTCGAGATAAATTAGCTGGGCAAATTCTTTTCCAGCTGTTTACCTCAGCACAGAGGATGTCTTATCCCTAATAACTGAATAATGCTTCCCATTATGGCAGCTTTTTAGGATTACAATTTTACAAAAGAAAGAAAAACAGTAGCTTTTTAAACGGGAGTTTCATACGGCAAGTAATTTAATTCCGTTGTACTTTTACTGAGATTTGAATATTTGCTCTGTCAATTGAGAGATATTTATTTATGGTACATTATAATAATGGCTGACTGAGTTCCAAAGGTCCTTCCTTTTAAAGGTCGAGAAGTGTTTCATCTCTGAGAGATCATTTCAATTTAGCATGCTGTCATTTATTACAGTTACACAGATTATTATAATCACTGGAAGAAAGAATCCCCTCCCACCCACAAAAATATAAAATGGCTTTTTTACATGCTTCAGGTAAAAGATCATGTGACATTTAATGTCACCACCATTATCACAAAAGAGCATTCGAACGAATTTAAATGGAGTGTTCTTGTTTATAAAAGAGCCACAGTATCTCCTTTAAAAGGTCCAATTGACCCAAATGTTTTTAAAATCATTTGATCAGTAACTGTTGTTCTTTCTTAAAATCCAAATGCATTTACCATCAAAATTTCAGCCTGAAAACTTCATCACATCCTACATATCAAAACCAGTAAATGTTTCAATTCAAAATTAGGCATATGTCATTTTTTTATATAAGATTTATTGAGTTTGGAAAAATGTCCAAATTGCATCACTCTCGCTTCCTCAAAGCTCTCTTTCTGAGATGTGTACAGTAAGAACAAGATGCTACTCAGACCCAACAGGTGTCTGTATGAGCTAACATCACTTTTAAACTGCTGTGTGGCTGTAAGTGGCTGATTCATTTCAATTACTTGAGACTAGTGGCCCATTATTCTTATTCAATACCCAGATGTCTACCACTCACTGCACTTGTGCAGGTTTTTAAGGCACTTATGAATTTATACCGCACGTTAACAATATCTTCTGGAAAAGGAAACAGATAGTTTGTTTGTTTACTTTTGTTTTAGGCGAGTTTATTGGCTTCTTTGCGAGGCAGCAGTAACAATCATTAGATTTGTATAAATGCATCATTGGTTTGCGGGGGAAGACGACACAGAAGTTGCCGTTGACACGATCATGGTTGTCTGACTCCACTGAAAACACTGCACAAGAAATACCTTCTCTCTAATTAGAGCTATCATTAGGCTGGCGGACTGTGATACTATGAGACACTTAGTGCAACAAAATTAACCGCAGTTTGTGACAGGAGAGCTCCAGTGCATGTTCTGTATACTAACAATGCACAAGAGTTACATTGTTAGTGGTATAGTTATCTCATGCTTTGCAATGCTGTTTCTTGTCGTTTATTCTGCTATTTAAATAGCCTTCTTAAGAATCTTTACATGTAATAGTCCTTTGCAATTATTGGGTGAATAAAGGATTGTAAGTGTAAAGCACCTATTATGTTAAATTACCATAAATGTATTTAATTCTTACATGTTAATTACTTAAAGTGTGTGATTTCTGTACCACCATGCAATTGCATGTGAAGTGAAGTGCTCCAAATATATTTATATAAATAAATAAATAAATCGGTCTAAATACAGCAATAAGATGTCCTACTTGCCTGTCTCACATATGTATGTGTTTATGCGCTGGAGGAGGCGTGGCTTTGGAGAGCCCTCTGAAGGGAGGGTGGGATCTTATACTTTCAAGGCTAGTTTGCTATTGCTAACATTTCTGAATTTGCTGCCCTACCTTTAAACAACCAAAGCAATGTTTTCTGGGGACTCTACCTATGAATGTCTTACTTATTTGAGATATTTTAACTCTGAATACAATTACACACATCACCTTAAAAGACACTCCTGAATGTCTGATACATAAAATGATTAAAGATTCTAAAATGTAGACAATTATTATTCAAAGCTGTGAAATAACCGCCATAATTAGACTTTTGCTGTGTGTAAGAGTGCTGAATGACTTGATGGCATAATCATTAACAGAATATCCTTGTAGTGAGAATCAGGCAGATCATTTCCTCTCAGCATCACACTTAGACTCTGTCAGTTTAAGCAGAGACTGCATTTGCATTTAAATCGTATTTAACTGCACAGCATCTTGTCATGGAATCTGTCAGTGACAAGAAAATGAAACAGAATGTGTATATCAAAGTATAAAAAGTTTAAAATTGAGAAAATAAAGATTAAGGGAATACTGAGATGAAGGTAAACGTTTCCTCTAA
>JAZGTJ010008353.1:9490-21161 GCA_036877575.1 Botia almorhae
GTGTGGGTTAGATTATATTGTTTATAACTAGCTGTGTATAAAAACAATTAAACTTTATGGAATGTCCCCATTTAGATAGATAAGTAAACGTGTAGGTGTGTGTGAGCATTCTCAGAGGACGTCCTTCTATGATCGTTGTCATATATAACCAGCTGTGCAGATCACCCCCCACCCCAGCCACCAAATCCCTGGATTACTAGAAGGGAATGTTTGTGTGTGAAGTGTGTGTGTGTGCGTATGGGGGGCAGAGAGTAAGAGAGAGTAAAAGAACGAATGAAGGATAAAGCCTCTTAGCAGCCCTTACACATGACAGACATGTAGCCTGGCACAAACCCTCTCAGACCGAATATGAGCAGAACCGCAGCACATAAACCATAGACCAGCGCTTAGTTCACACTGCAGCTGATTTCCAGCTTTCTCTGAAGGTGTTTGTGGAGCACAACCCATCTATTTGTTTTCTTATTTTTGCACAAACATGTAGCTACAGTAGCTCTCCGTCATCTAATTCCATTCGTGTTGGAACAGGCACACCTCAGCAATTTCCTTCAATCAAGTCCTACCTCGAATGACTCCCGTTTTAAACAATAGCACGTCGAAACTGTTAACATTATCACGTGCCAGTTTTTTTTCATCCATTATTTTTAATTAAATGGTCATAAACACCTTCCATCAAAATCACTCTCTGTAACAGTCAGCATACTGGTAATCTGATTAAAATCCCACTGTGTGTGGAACTCAGCAGAGCAGATTAACCAACGGTAAATTGCTGGTTAAACTTTCTCATGGGAAGTTATCTAATGACCCTTCTTCAAAGGATTATAATTAAAAAGTTGCAGATTTCATCTGGAACCTTTAGAAGATCTCTTTCTGGGAGGCTGGTGCAGTGGCATCTATGCATTTTTCCTTTCAACCATCCCACACAGATGCAAAGAAGTCACTTGTGATATTCTTACCATAGTAATGTGTTTGAGACATGTGCATAGACACACAAGTCACTTGGTGGCTTTTGTAAGTGATACAGGCAACTGCAAAAGGCGGCCCGGCGACGCCCCCGCACACATTCTCTCAAGACATGTATTCTGTATCTCTGTAGCTTAATCTCGGCTGCTTTCCAAAGCTTTTAAAAAGCTTAACTAATGGTAACTGCTGTAGTTGTCCACTTATTGGATTAATAGACCAGATAGAAATAGAAAAATAAACAGAATAAACAGAGTGAAAGAAACAGCTGCTCTTGCTCTCTGTCTTCTTGCCCTAACCTGAGAGGTGGTCGCCATGGCTAAGGCTGGAACCATGGTGTTTGTTTTCATGTTGTCATGTCAACAGATGGCTTCAGGGTTTCAGAGGGGCTGAGTTGCTTGATCTCCTTTGCTCTTGAACTGAGCTAACACTTAATAAGAGAAACTCACACAAACTGGAGAAACCCCTCTGTCAGGTTTTTCATGTCAGAAAAACTTGAGATTAAAGCAAGCGGTTTAGGCTGCCAGTGACCCCGTACAAGAGCACACGGAGCACATAGCATGCTTGGAGAAAGATTCTAGATCAAACCTTCCAAAATAGGAACTTCTCCCCAAAGCCCAATCTAACACAGGAATATTTAACTAGCACACAGGGGTCACCTCTAAGAGGGAGTCACGTGACCAACATTTGACGGTGATATGAAGGCACTATAAATTCCTTCAGAAGTTCCAGTTATTGTAGATTTAATTTGATAAGCCTACTTGAACACTGACATCTGCGTTCCTTTTCTGCTAATTAAAGTCTGATAATCCACAAGGTTTTTTTTTACACTCTTAGCTTTCCTTTTCATGACCTCTTAGTATATTGGAGGCAGTTTATCTTCTCTCTAGCCAGCCTTTTCTCCTACATTATTATCTCTTGCTGCAAAACTTATTAAACATCCCAGTTTTAATAAGCCTGCATCACATAACAGCACATCCGTTACCAATACAACCTTTATGTTTACATGCAGCCATGAATCCATCATCCCAGAATTATAACCTGTATGTTTTCATCTGGTCACGAAACTATTATCTCACTCATTTAACCTTACTGTTAACATGCTGTTACGAAAGTATCATCTCATCTCTCATTTATATAATTGAGCCCACGCCTTCCACATAATCATCACAAAACCTCATAATAAAGGGATGACGATTTCTTCAACAAATCCCAAGAATTTTCACATGTACATACAGGACGATCAAGAACAGAATCATGCAGGTCATAACCTGTGCCAATCACACTGGTTTTTCCATCGGAATATTTCTAAATCTACTCTAAAAATAAAGGCTGAAACGACTCACACTAAGCACAGTCCAACACATAACATTAAATCAACTCCTCTGACTCAGTCTCACAAGGGTATTCTTAACACTGAAGACTATTCATTAGGAAAGCCCTTACTTCAGGACTCCCTGATATCCCACATGCAGGATCTGCAAAATCTTTGCACTCGGCTGACAGTGTAACAATTGGCCAAACCTGACACTTAAATTAAACAGAAAACTACTAAACGCCTATTATTGGCCTCTATTGCCTTACCCAAAAGAACCCAACTGACTACGATGAAATTTAAACGAAAAGGAACAGCCATTACATAACCGTCTTCTGTAGCGTTCCCTCCCCCCCACGTTGACAACCTGTGGAAATAAGTAGGTTGCTGAACTGGCACAACTATTGGCTGGAGACCGGGAAGGAAATGAGATTTTTTTTACTTTTCTCTATAGCTTAGCTGCTGGAGAAAAGTTCACTGTCTAAATCCATATGCTGTAACACCCAGCAGGACGTGCCCGTCTAATGAAAATACAATTTATACATTCTGTTTTTATCTCATAGGTCTAAACGTGCTTACAGAGATCACAAAGATGACTTCTCGCGTCTTCTGATGAAATGATCTTCAAAGACATCATAGCGTAAATGGCGCTCTGAGCGGTTTCAGAAATTGGCATAACCTCATTGAAAAGGGTCACTGGAGTGGGGATGGAGTCGCTCATACTCCTACAGGGCAGACTCTGGCACTGAGCTTTGATATTCGCATAGATCAAATAGTTAGAGTTAAATATAGGAGCAGAGACCTTTACACAACACACCAGCCCTTAACACACCCAGAACCAGACAAGGCGATACAGAGGAAACCTAAATGTGTGATCTGTGTGGGGTTTTTGTAAGATGGTTAATTGTGATGCCAATGAGGTTCTGATTGGACAGGCCATAGTGAGCAATAATCATCATAAAATCCTGTAGTCATTCTGAACAGTGTAATTGAGTTGAATCATTACCTAATGGTCTGGAATCTATGATTCTTAAATATAAAACAACAAAATCTTATTTACATGGGCAAAATGAGCATCACATATTCTGCATAACCTTGGTTTTTAGGGCAGCCATTAGCAAATCCTTATTCACAAATCATTTACACTGTTTAGCTGAGAAATGAAAGTGCTAATTTGGTTACATTAGAAAATGCCCAAAGGGAAGCTAAATTGAGACCTGCCATATGTAATAGTAACTGCAGAGCAGAATACTGGGAGAATGAGATGCAGGAGAGTGTGTGTGTGTGTGTGTGTGTGTGTGTGGTTGTTACACAAGAACTTGTCTCTCACTCTTGCTTCCCCTGACACTCTCGCACCCACACGTTCACTAACGAGTAGCCAGGCCATGATATTGTGCCTACACACACACAACTTATAAATACTTTTACACATGTATAAACATGCACAAAGAAATAAAAACACATGCCTATGTGTATACAAAAGCTCCCACATATATAATTTGCTACACTACACGTCTCACGATAAATTTATATTTGCTTGTCAGATCAAACTTACCCCTTGCCTGCAGGCCTGTTCATTAAGCGCTCGCACCCAGGCTCTCTGCCAGTGCTCCCTGAAGGACTTGAACGCGAAGAGCGAGGACAAAAGACCTTTGACACCTGCCTCAGTGTCACGTCCTACCCCATCTCGTCTCAGCCTCAGGAGGGAACCCCACACTCCGCCCGTCAGTGTCTGGTGGGTGAGACTCAGGGGCAGCTGCCAGGGGGTCTCCCTCTTACCCTGGACCCTGGTGCACAACCTAGGGCGAAGCAAGGCCAGTGAGAACTGAACAAGCCAGGCTAGCACGACCAGCAGCGAGGCGCAGAAGAGCGCCACCTGAATCAGCCAGCTCACGTCCTGGAAAGTTGTCATCTCACTAATCACTGATCACTAAAGTCTCATTTTTACGAAGGGTGGAAAATCTTGACTCACGAAGGTTGGAACTCTGGGGAAGGAGAGAGAGAGAGAGACAGAGTAAGTAGACTGGAAAATAATTGGATGCAGGGAAATACAGCCATGCAGCAATGACATGATGTGTTACCAACATGGACACTGAACATCAGTAGCTTAAGCATATTACAGACAAAAAAAACACGAACAGGTGAATTTCATGCTTCTTCACAGATCTTCAAGTCTTTTTCTATGTACATATACATTTTATTCCTGATCAGTGTTTTCTTATCAAAGTATATTCCCTTACAGCAACAGACCATACTGTTGTTTGCGGAGTTATTGTTACTACTTTTATTTATTTTATTTATAAATTAATATTTACTATGGTTTATGTTTTTACATTTAGTTTTAGGTATAAAATACTAGGTTGCCACAGTTTTATTGCATTAACATGCAATGTCTGTTGTTACTATGGCTGGCGGAAACTATGGTTACCATAGTAACTGTTTTGAAAGTATTACAAGACGTATTTCGTTTAAAAAGACTTACAAGTGTATGTATGCTGGTTGTATTACCACATGTGTTTTAAAGTTTAAGCAGTTAAGCAAACTGACTAAGCATTTCGGTGAAAGTGTGACATTCAATGCCTGTTCTGTCCTGAAACCGGAGAAGTCTAACATCTTCCAGAAAACTCAGATCACGTTGCTTTTTAATTTCAAAGTCCAACACTAGTCTTGTGCGAACCCTGCCTCATATGAAGTCCGGTCCGAATCTGTCACATCGCTGATACCGGTTGTGTTCTGGGTCAGTGCTGCGCTGCAAAATTATGACCCATGCATTTTATACGACATACGATTTTATGTATAATGAGGCATTTAAATGTCTTTTTGACAGCTAATGCAAACCCATGTATGACGCTCATAAAAAACCATGCATGCCTTTATTCCCTTCACCGATATCCATTTCAGAAACACAGTATGTCTCAAAATATAGTGAGCTTCCTACCTAGACAATATGTTGGCCATCGCACTCATTTTCAGGACTCGCGTATGATGCTCAAAATGCTGCACGCGCTTACGGCGATTAAAATGCTGTCTAGGTAGGCAGCTCCCATTGTTTTGAGACACAGCCTCTGTGTATCTCAATGACGCCGAGCGTATACACAGTGTTTGAAAGACAAAGCTATAGAGGTAAATAATTACCGATCAGATGTAAAGCGCTGTCTTCGGACCCCAGGACACCACGGTGATCACTGTCAACAGTATGTACAGATCGCCAGCTCCATAGCTACATCATGTCTTCGTAATCCCAACACCGATCTCCGGGTCCTGGCATCTTTTGCGATTTAACCGGTGGTGATCGTTACATGGCCTCCCTGACATTTATCTTCAGCATACTAAATGATAAAAGTCATTTATAATATCCACTGTTGTCAACGCAACAGAAAACGTGTCCTCCTCCCACTGTGGGTGTCCGACGGTCTGTAATGGTAATGCGCAGAACAGAACAGGCGAGCTGTCAAATAGTGTAGCAACACAAACACACACCGACCGAGAACGCACTGCATGTATTTAAAGAGACACGTTCAATGTTCCTCAGCTGCAGGACATGCGCATGCGCGATGAACAGAGCTCCTGCTTGACTGTTCAGGCGCAATAACCAACTCGTATAGTGCTGTTTTAATCATTATAACGTTGTTATAACTTTCATATATCCAATATCAATAAATAAATTACTTATTAAAAGTATCTTCAAAATCTTCGAATCCGAATTTTAAGATTAACAGTTAAACACAAAATGATTTTTTAAATTATACGGTCAAAATCTAAAATAAATATATGAATACAGAATTTTAATCTTTAAAACCATTTACAACCATTTACTGTTCACTTACAATATGAAAAATCTCTTCAGCAGCAATAATAGGGTTGTATGCTTACCTAAGTGTCTGTAAGTTATAATGGCATTGTGTTAACTACTGCGTTTCCACTACGAATGTGCCAGAAATTGTAATGTCTAAATAAATAGTAATGCTATTGAAAACGCATGGATTAGAGTAAAACTGTAGGATTAGAGTTATTGAAACACGTATAGAAGTTGGCGTGTACACAAACCTTTAAACTTCTGTTTAAATATATACGCCATTTTATGCTCATTTAACGTTATATTGTTTGTGTACAATCATTGTTTAATTCACAACATAATAAAATAATCGATTTATATCTCTAATTATTTATATTAGAATATTACCACAAATAGACATGAGACCTTTAACGTTCTTTACTCTTATGTTTCCGGTGGTGTCGCACCCAAAACGGTTCGATCAAAATGAAGATGACACTAAAATATTTATAAATAGCCCTAATGAACACCTATCTCATTATTACCATAACACTCTATTTATCCGTTTTCACTTAAAATAGATAATTGTCAACAGCTTCTATAAATGTATAATAGGACAGATGTATTACTGTAACTAGCCGGCGGACGGATTATGTTGACGGAAGTAGACGTGGATTTTTGTGATCAGTCAAATCTACAGTGTAAACTGACATATCTATTACGTTCAGATATAAAGGCGCTTACATGATTCAGATTCAGAGTTACTAATAATCTGGGCTGGTTATCTGGACAGTGTTCGTGGTCAAGGTTTTTTGTTATTTACCCGATCTTATTTAGAGGTGTGTGTCAATATAAAGTCAATGAACTGCCGTTGATTGATTTAGTTCTTTTAAATGAAATTACTGTAGGTCGGTCGCCTCGAAAGTAAGCAAATGTAATTCATACTCGCGCTGGCAATGATGGCTACACTTACTTCTATAGCTGTAGTGTAGTTTAGATACTCCGAGAATCTTGTTTAGTCAATGTTACTATGTATATACAGCACAGAAGCAGTGAGCGTTTGTGACAGAGGCGAACGCTCTTTTTAACATAAGATCTAATTCAATGCATTGGCAGGCCATAGAGCGGCATATAGTTGTTTATATACTACGGTAGGTCTAGTATATAAAAACAGTAGATTATTTTAGTCCATGAAGATGGCTCCTATTCCTGCCCTTCCTCTAATCATCAACTGTTTTATGTCTGCAATGGGGTGCATTGCAACAATTAAGCTTATTCCAGCTTTTAAGGAACATTTTATATCTGCGCGGCTCTATGGCATGGACTTAAATAAGACGACAAAACAACAAGTGTAAGTTTGATTTTATTTATAACATACATTATTGCTTAACCGGAGGATGCATTGCAGTCTGGTGTCTGAAAACCGATATTCCGCCGTGTTTTTGTCTTTTTGTTTGACTAGGCCTGAGTCACAGGGTGTAATCAGTGGCACGGTCTTCCTCATCATCCTCTTCATCTTCATCCCTGTCCCCTTCCTCAGCTGCTTTATGGAAGAGCAGTGTCAACGGTTCCCTCACAATGAGGTAAATCCAGCAATAATAGTTTGATGTGCATGTACAACAAACACATTCCAGATAAAGTCACATAACTAAATACTAAAGTAAAAAATGCTAAAAAAAAAATGCATCCAGTCGAATGGTGTATTTTGAAGTACCCTCGTATTACCAAATGATACCATTACTTAGTGCAGTTTTAATTTAATCATAGTGCCTTCACAGAAATTTCTGTTTGTCTGGGTTTTGATCAGTAATTTCTCTCTGTAGTTTGTGCAACTGATTGGTGCATTGTTGGCCATCTGCTGCATGGTTTTCCTTGGCTTTGCTGATGATGTATTGAACCTACGATGGAGACACAAGCTTCTGCTGCCCACTATTGCCTCCCTACCGCTCCTCATGGTCTACTTCACTAACTTTGGTAACACTCTCATTGTGGTGCCCAAACCTTTCCGTGTCCTGCTGGGGATGCATCTGGACCTGGGTGAGTTTTGCTGTGTGACGTTGCTTATATGTTGCTAATTTGGGCTAATTTTATTGTGTGTATGTAATATGTGTATTAATGTATATTGTACGTTCAGGCATTCTGTATTATGTGTACATGGGAATGTTGGCTGTGTTCTGCACAAATGCTATCAACATCTTGGCTGGTATCAATGGCATTGAGTCAGGACAGGCTCTCTTTATATCTGGGTCCATCATCATTTTTAATTTACTGGAGCTTAATGGTAAGATGTTAAAGCTCTAACTTTAACTTTAAGTTCTTGTTTAACTCTAATGGACATTGTTTGAGATTATTTTAATGAATCTGCTGCTATATTCTCAAAACTTCTTATGGTTATTCTCTGTTAGGAGACTACAGGGATGACCATGTCTTCTCCTTGTACTTCATGATTCCCTTCTTCTTCACCACATTAGCTCTCTTCTACCACAACTGGTTGGTTATAAACTTTGGCTTTGTTATATATATATATATATATATAATACCTATATATAATACCTATAAAATGTGGTCATTCACTTGTTTTAATACCTCCGCAGGTATCCTTCCTCTGTGTTCGTGGGAGACACTTTTTGTTATTTTGCTGGCATGACGTTTGCTGTTGTTGGGATCCTCGGCCATTTTAGCAAGACCATGCTGCTTTTCTTCATCCCCCAAGTCGTGAACTTCATGTACTCTCTGCCTCAGCTGTTTCACATTATTCCATGTCCCAGACATCGCCTGCCTAGGTCGGTTAATAATACAGTAACATTGATTAATAACATGCCGTAATACATTTACATATACCATAAATTTAATGTCACAGCATATTTAAATATGTGGCATCAAGTGTTTGTGAAGGGCTGTACATTGTGTTGAATCAGTGATCTTGAATTGTCACTTGTTCTTTGATCTGTTTCTGATGTTTGAGAAGTAAACATTTAACAAATGAATGGAAGAAAAGTTTTCTATATGGATTCAGCGTAATTAAGGCCTTACAAATGTTAAACCGTGTTTTCTAATCAATTATTTCACAGATAAAGCATGAAATTGGTTTCACAGCTTAAACCCTCACCTCTAAAACGAATTATTGCAGGTTACAGTCTGACACAGGAAAGCTTGACATGAGTTACTCCAAGTTCAAACAGAAAGACTTGAACAAACTAGGACAACTTATTCTGAAGGTAAAAGCAAATGACATTGTCAATATTTGTCCTGGTCTGTGAAGTCAGCTAATATAATTCCACCTATTATCTCACTCACTTACTCATGCAAGTAGTTTATTTCCCAGTGGTAATTTATTGGTATATAACAGTTATGTAACTGTGCAGTGTCTTTTTCTCACTGGCACATGGGAGTCCAGTTGAATATTGTAGATCGTACAGTAAGATAAAGCAAAAATAATGAAACTCAGCTTGATGTTGATCCAAGAATACGCTGTGCTTGGCAAACTTACTGTCAATCGTGTATAAATATGTTTATGTATAAATATGTTTAAATATGCATCTTGCAGGTGGCAGAAAACTTGTGGCTCC
This sequence comes from Botia almorhae, assembly GCA_036877575.1. NCBI lineage: Eukaryota > Metazoa > Chordata > Actinopteri > Cypriniformes > Botiidae > Botia > Botia almorhae. The sequence continues at coordinate 19,107 of JAZGTJ010008353.1, forward strand.
TGGATGTTCGTAGAGGACAGGAGAAAGATGATGAGTTTATTGAGTGTAACAACATGACCCTTATCAACCTTGTACTGAAAATACTTGGACCTACACATGAAAGAACCCTGACTGCAGTCATGCTGTTTATACAGGTAGGCCTACATTTTTAAAGGCCTACATTACAAATTTCTCAAATGCATTCATTTGAAAGGTTATATGCTCACTGTATTGTGTTTTCCTTAATTTAGATGGTTTAAAACATGTATGTTTACACATGCTTTTATCTAAAACAACTTGCAATGCGTTTAGGTAATCAGTTTGTGTGTTCCCTGAGAACAGAACCCATGATCTTGGCGTTGCTAGCACCATGCTTTACCAATGTACAAGCAAGCCTCATTCATCAATGAGATCATCATCATTGCTATGTGTAACTATTATTTTGGTGGGATAAAATAATGATAGATTGATGTTTTTACAGGTCTTAGGAAGTGCTGCGGCATTTGGAATCCGATATCACCTTGTGCGTCTTTTCTACGATGTCTAGATCCTTCAAGCTCAATGTGTAAAATCCTGAGAGACTCACCACAACCTGCTGCTTTCATCTGGAGACTGACTAGAACATTTTTCTTGAATGATTGTTGAACTGCTTCTCCTGTATAAACTGTGAGATCTTATTACAATACAGTGCAGTTCACTGGTTTGCAGACTACACATATGACCATAATTCTTATTATGGACAACATGTCTCTGCCTCTGTGTAAAAAATTACATACAGTGTTTTACAGTAAAACAAGAGTGTGGGATGAACCAAAATGTAAAATATGTACAATATATTGTAGAATATATTGGAGATATATGTGAATCAGTGCATTGAGTGATGTTGGGGATATGGGGATATAGGCAGTTGGTGAATCTTTGTGAGAAAATTACTGAAAGATACTAGTTGATATATGCACTTGTATATTTTTCTGTGTCTAATAATATGCCTTTGATTAATTTAAATAAACAATTGTGACAATGGATCACTCTTATTCTTGGGTTAAAAAAAACAAACAGCAGTTTGTGTAAAGTTATAATATATATTTCAGACCTGAAATTAAACCAAACTGGATTAATTCATAACTTTAATTTTTATAATAGTTAAACAGTGTTTCTTCAGTCCCTTCAGCATTGCTTTGCAATGAGTTTTGACCATGAATCTGTCATATTATTTTAACTGAGTGGGTTAACTAATAAGGCGTAAATACAACCGGAACACGTGAAAGAGTTTCGATGTCCGGGGGAATGATCATTTTGACGTACCGCATGGTTGTAATTTGATTGGTTAACGTTTGAAAGAGACGGCGCTAAGGTGAATTCTGATTGGTGCAGTTATTTCGCATGGGAAACGGGGGAAATGTTTCAAGTACTCCTAAAAGGTGAGATGTTTATAAAATCTTTCAACAGCAGTTAAAAGTTCGTTAAAATCTTAAATGTCAAAACAATCGATCAGTCTTGTCAGATCCGAATTAAAAACGACCAGTCAACAAAATGGAGGCAAAATGTGACAAATGTTTTTTGTTGTGCTAACCCGCTATGTCAACAACACTTATGCTAGGTCAACATCTTTGGCCACGTAAAAACTACAAACTGTGCATTTAGTAGTTAGGAGTTTACATGCGCTTATGTAATCGTTACAAAGGTATTCATTTAATAAAGACGTTTTTTACGTTTGCTAACCCAATCTGACAAGAATGAACAAATAGCTAGCGTGGTGCTGAACTGATCTGTATTCCTAATAGAGCTCACCTGCCCTTTAACTGTGTGTTTCAGATAGCCGGAGGACCAAACGTTGTGTTATAGCTTTAGTGCAGCACGATGCCCTCCACGGGCAAGCGCGCCCCGCGCAGAGAGGAGCTGCAGCTGGAACTGGTGTGTGAGTGGGGCTCGTGTCAAGAGGCGTTTAAAAGTATGCAAGACTTCTGCCAGCACGTAGAGAAACATTACAAAACTACCGTAGAGACTGAGACAGAATTACCAGGTGAGTCATTGATATCAGTGCAAGTATCTATTAATCTGCTGGAAAGCAGCTAA
>JAZGTJ010008354.1:0-15471 GCA_036877575.1 Botia almorhae
ACCAAAAATTATTTTTCATTTCACATATGATGGGACATGTAATAGAGATACATATTTATAAGCCTAACCTTTCACAAGAGTTACGCAACATAATAACGGAAATTGGCTGCATCTGTAAGAGACCTTTCTGTTGCCCTGGTTACAGAGACAGTCGAGTTTATTTCCAACACCAGCTCACAATGAGCGCATATGCTAACGTTTTTTTCCTAGTGAGATGTGGTTTGCATTTAAAGCAGCGGAAAAGTTTCAGGCAAGTGGCTCTCAAAAGAATTGAGTGGGCACAGAAGATCCATCTTCTTTGAGACTGAAAGAGAAGTGTAATTAAAAAAGTAAACATGAATAATTCTGGAAAAAGTCCATTCTAACTCGGTCTCGCTGCTGAGCTAAGAACAAATCAGATGACCGCAATGACCGCTTAAGGCAAGTCAGTTCACTCCAATTCACCCATGAAAAGCTATTTTCATAGTAGGTAACTGGCATACAAGTACAGCTGCTGTCTACTGGGATGGGGATAGACTGAAATCTTTAAAGCTATTGACTAAACTTATATTTGAATAACATTTTTAATAAGCAATAAAATCTGACAACAATGGTACTACACATTTGTTAGTATGAATCACAATAAATTGAAGTGCTTTCCTGTAGCTCAGTGGTTAGAGCATGGTGTTAACAATGCCAAGGTCATGGGTTCCATCCCAGGGATTGTACATACTCAAAAACGATGTATAGTAAAATGCAGTGTAAGTTGCTTTGGATAAAAGTGTCTGCCAAATGCGTAAATGTAAATAAAAAAAATTTCAGGCTGGCCCACTTAAAGCCCAGAGGACAGTGAACAAAAGGTGACTGGATCTTTGAATTAAAGTTTTGATTGATCTATTTATATTTTAAAGGGTATGAATATAATATGCATTCAGAAATGAGTAGTAGTTATTTTTATAAATGTCTTCTCTGGACATTCAGAAAAGTATTTGTTCTGAGGTAAACTGATACTGTTATTGTTCAGAAAAATGTTGATAAAGGTAGTGGAGATGTCCACCAGAAGGTGTGCGGGTCTTAAGAAGATTAACCTGTTCTTGGGGAGGCGAGCGGAACTCTCTGGTCTTCTTGGCAGTGACAGCGGCTGACATGTTAAGGGCTTGCATCAGCTCATTGTAACGGAACTTTTGATTGAACTGTAGCTTGGACACAAAATCGTCTGAGAAGGCCACAATAGCCTCAATACGCTGCTTCAGCTCGCAGTCACAGAAATAGTGCAGTAGCTCGCACATCTGTACAACAAACAAACAGTAACACAAAATATCTCATTAGAACCCAGTTCTTTTGGTGCTACCACCACAAACTTACTTTGTATGGGAATGTAATGTTAATGTATTGTCAATTTTGACTTTCACATAAAACATTTGTATATAACAATATATTCATTTAACAAATTAGTTTTCAGGATATGTCAGCTAATCAGAATAGGAGACAAGCTGGCTAAACTAGCTAAACCAGCAGGGCTAAACTTAGAGACCAGCCAGACAAGCTGAAGAGCTGCCTAACCGGTCTGTGAGACCAGCTAGAGAAGCTTAAACCAGCTAAAACCATTAAACCAGCTCAGAATGGTTTAAGATACTTTTTCGAGGAGGTTGTTACTCACCTGTCGCTTGACCGATTCAGGCAAGCTCTTCTCCAGAAGACCTTTGGGAAGCTGTTTAGATTCTTTGCTCTCCTCTTCCCCTGCCTCCACAGCCTTCTCCTCATTACTGCTGGCCTCCTCTTTTTCGGCTCCATGTTCCGTCAGTGCTGGCTGTTCCTCCTCTTTACTGTCTCCAAACACACTAGGGTCAATGAGGAGCAGGATGGTCCTAACCTCCTCGCTGGTCATCGCCCCCATGATCAGCAAAGTGCCGATCACCTTAAGAATCGGCACAAACTGGTACTCAACGCTTCCGCCCACAGGGTCTCGTATGTGGACACCTCCACCCTGCACTGCTTCTGTAAGCATGCTGATGGCCTTCTCCTTCAAGATGTCCAGAGGGATCTGTGGGCTGAAGAGGGGCTGCTCACGCTTGGTGATAATGAAGCACGGAGGAGTGAAGTTAAGGCGAGGAGTGATCGAGGTGCTCAGACCCACTCCAGGGAGAGAGTGGCGCTTGGAGTCGTCCGAAAAGAGGCGTATGCTACGTGTCTCGTCCGTCACGGGTATGATAAACTCGTTTTTCATCATGAGGTGAGCCTCTTTAGCTGTCTCCAGGTGAATGCTGATCATGACATCATAAAAGCCTTCACGGAGCTGGCCGGTCAGGTATTGGTTGTCAATGGTGTACAAGAGTTGTGATTGGTCAAGATGGCTACAGAGGGCGTGAGCTACACGGTTGTTACCCAGGGCGCACAGGGCACAGAAGAGCTTTAATGTGTGATAGTGGAACAGACGCAGGTCTTCATTTTCTGATAACTCCATGATGTCTATACACCTACAGTATGACAAATGAGAAGTGGTTTAAATCTTACATGGAGGGTTTAGGTCAGAGTTTTTATATTAAGAATCTGGCAAAGGATTTTTTTATTTCTCAGAGGTTGCTCTTTCATATCTCAGGAGACTAAATGGAGCGCTCAGTTATGCTTCTGGCAGGTATTAACATTGTATCAGGTGTTTCTTCGAGAACTGCTTAAAAAATAGAGAAGCAATTGCTGACAGAGTACAGAGCTATAAAATTCATGCACAGCTCAGATAACTGGAACTTGCAAGAACTTGCAAGATGAGAGACCTTTAGTTCATTTTTAAATATATGACTCCAGAATCCAGACGTTGGTGTGATCTGTTACTTCAGAGAGACGTATTGTACTAGGTGCTGTTTCTCTAGAGAAAATGTGAAGCAAAAGATGACAAAGGTCTCCAATTGTTCTCAGTTTATGGGGAATTTGGTCTAGAACAAACAAATGAGATATGAAAAAGCCCAGCTAACAATTTTAGATTGATAAATAGATTGATTTTTTTAGATTGATAGATAGTAATAACATTTCTGTAACGTTTCCATTTCTGTAACGATTCCATTAAGTACTATAACCAAAACATTTAAAAGGTTATTTTGAATGTTCTTGGAACATTCTAGGAACATTCAAATTGTCTATTTTTTAAGACATTGCATTGATACATAATGAATAATGTTTTGATGTAAAATATATACTGTTAAAGAAACACTCAACTGATATATATATATATATATGTCACACAACATTAAAGAAACACACTACTGTGAGAACTTTTTGATACTTCTAAGAGAACTTTTAGCGAACGTTAGTCAGCGTTATGAGAATGTTCCTTGTTAGCCGGGAGATCTCATTTCTGATCACCTAATGGGTTTCATATGAGTGAAAGATCACACTCTCAGGATCATAGAGTTGTCAGTCATTGTATACACACAGTCATCTGTGTTCATGAGCACTGAGCATCACCTGTTCTCCTCAGGGATATGCACAGCCATCATCTGGAGGGGCTCCAGACACTGCACCACCCAGCCGTGCCTCTCGCTCACCCGGGCTGTCTCCACTGACAGGAAGGTGTTGGGCATCCTGCTCCACAGCACAGACACAATGGTCTGCACATCCAGTCGTGGAGGACACTGGGGCTCTGGGTTCTTCTTCAGACTCTTGAAGATGGCTGAAGACAGGGGCATTGCATCCTGTTGGTGCATTAATGTGCGGATCATAAATGAAATCACATGGACTCACATTGAACCTTAAAACATTAGAGCTTAACAGTTAAAACTTACTGGGATTTTGGGGAACTCAAACTGGAACAGATTGGGACTTGTGGGTTGAACAAACACAGCAGGGAACAGTTTAGTATTGGGTTCAACCTAAGAGGAAACAGGAGAAAGCATATGAAGTTAAGTTTGTTTTGATGATCAGTTTTGTGGTTTACTAGAATTACAAGGTATGCAGTTTAGGATTGATGTACAGTAGCCTAATCCAGTTTGCTTAGACATGATATAGTGTCTAGATACAGTACTTGTTGTCAGTCTGAATCTGGCACTTATTCCAAATCTGAGCCTCAGGGAAACCAGAGTCAGCACACAGCTTCAATAATGATTCACTGCGCTAGTCATTACTGCTAATGGAGGCTCTCCAGAAAATTCACTTACAACCAGAGTGTTTAATACGGTTTTTTTACTCTTAACTCTAAAACTAGATTTGCATTTCCTGATAGAGCAAAGAATGTTATCTGTTTAAGCTTTAGGTGCACCACCGGTCAAAAGTTTAGCATCTCTTGCCTGAAATGTTTCTTCTGATCTTAAAAATCCAAAGGCGTTTTTTTAATGTTTGAAATTAGTTTTGTAAACGTTGATATAATTACATTAACTTAAATGAATTTCTGTCATTAGAAAACTACAATTTTGTTAAAACATGTTTTAGGAATTTATGACTTGCACTGAGTAATGACAAAAAGCAGCCAATGGGAGTCCAGTATAGATGGGAACTCCATTACAGTTTAAAAATCACAGTGATGCCACAATAAACTAGATATTAAAATATTAATAATGAATAAGTGATCCTAAACCTTTGACCGGTAGTGTAAATGTAGGCTTTTGGTACAACCATCAGCTGGTTCCAAAGATGTTCCAAGGATGTTGGTTCCAAGGATGTTGTACTTTGTTAAAGGTTAAAAGGTAAGATTACCTGGTATGCAGTAGGCAGCTCCCTGCCATTGGCAGTAAACAGGACCAGGCCTGAAGCCAGATCTATGAGGCAGCCGATCTCCAGATCAGTGTTGTTACGGCCTGTGGAGCCAGTAGCAATGTCACCAGCACACACCATGTAACAGTTGCTTCTCCTCACACTGAATAAGAAAAAACAACAAAACAGTGAAAGTAAACGAACAAAGAGAAAACAAAATCTTTTATTTGACACATAGATACAGTATACGCAAAGTGAAGACCCTGCTAACAATTTTAGGTTGTAAGAATGTTTCCCTAACATGTTCATTAAGTTACAAAATGGTTAAAAATCAAAGATTTTAGACTTTGTATTAAAAATATTGCTTGGTTATAACAATGTTATTCAAACATTTTTTTAATTCATTTTATAAACGTTCCACTAACAACTTAAAACAATGTTTTTGATGTGTGTGTGTGTATCTATAGTAACGTTAAAAAAATTCTACTAACATTACTGAAAGAACATGTTTGATAACGTTTAGAGAATGTTAGCCAACGTTCTGAGAAGGCTTTCAGTATTAAAATATCAAACGAACCTCTCGTGGACGCGTCCACGCTCGTCGCCCAGTGTTACAGTGACAGTGCGAACTTGACTGAGGCCGAAGTGTTTGCTGTAGTAGTGATAGTCTGGTGTCACCCAGCCCACCCACACTGATGATGGGTCCTGTCCGGCAAACACTTTCACAGAGTAGAAGTACTACAACACAAATATGCGAAAAACAACACTGGTCAGAGTCGGCAAGGTGTGAAATTAAAGGGACAGTTCACCCAAAAATAAAAACTGTCATCATTTACTCCCCATCATGCCAATCTAAAACGTATTCCTGTGAAAGGATGTGTCTCAAAGCTTTAGTTCTCCTTTGCATCCATTTGTATGGAAAAAGAGCAGTGTACATTTTTTGGGTGAACTGTCCCTTTAAGGTTCGTGCCAGCATTCAGTCTAAAATAAGCTTTACACAAAACAACACTCAGCAGATATGAATACTTGAGTACAATGTTGTTGTCCTTTTCATACCTTCGTAATGCTGCCATAATCAGTCTTGCCAGCGTCATCTTTCTTGGTTCTTTGGTCTTCAGCGATCACCTCATTGATATCAGTGTTCTTTCGAGGACCAGGATGGAACTCAACGGGCATGCTCAGACGACAGCAGATCATGTCATCGTTGCTGGTCTGGGTGCCGAATGTCTTGTGCGTCACCTTCAGACATGGAGGAGTGTCCACAGTCCCATCTATTCTAGTAACCTAAACACGAAATCGTCCAATCACAAAACAGCACACGATGAATTCTATAAGATCAACAATAATGGGCTGAATGACTGAATAAGATGCTGCATTACAAATATTCCTCAAAAAATGTAATGGGAGCATCTAAGGACATTTTTGTAACATTTTACAATCTCCCAGCTAATCGTTTTAGGTTGTAAGAATCAGGGGTGCCGCTCGCAATTTTGGGCCCTATGACAAAATATGAGCTTGGGCCCCCCTAGTAGTGTTATTACTAATAAAGCAGATCTCTGGGGGCCCCTAAAGGGCGTGGGCCCTTAGAATTGTCCTAACTTACCCCCCCCCTAGCGGCGCCCCTGGTAAGAATGTTTCCGTAATGTCTATTAAGCAACAAAAATGTTAATGTTATTTTGAAAATGTTAGTCAAAAAAACATTTGTTTGACAAAATGATTGTCAAAACATCCGTTTTTTTAGACATTGTATTAACGTCATTGCTTGTTTATAAAAATGTTATTTAAACATTTTTTGATTCTGTAATGTCATGAAAATGTTCCACTGAGTACTTAGAAACAATGCTTTTGATATATCTGATATATAAGATGAAACATTCTAATATTAATGCAAGAATATTTGTAATAATTTTGAGATAACTTAGTGAACATTAACCAATTTTCTGAAACTACTCCCTGTTAGCTGAGTACCATTAAACTATACCTCAATATGGGGATGGTCCTCTGGCACATTAACAAATGTAGGCAGGCGTTTGCTGAACCACATGGTGACCTCTCGATTCATGTTAACAGCAAAGGGTTCAAAGCCCTCCTGAAGGCCACACATGGTGTAGTACTTAAAAGTGTTGGCGTCCTTCCCCAAGTTCATGCGGCCGATCTGGGAGAGACCCAGACTGCAAACTGGGATGAATCCTGGAGGTGACAAAAGTCAGCATTTTATCAGCATGTTTGGAAGAAAGATCTCAGAAAGGTCTTAGAAAGGTCAGGTTGCCTCTAATACACACAATAACCATTTACTTAAATTGGCCTAGAGATGGACAATCTTTGTCAATGCAAAAACAATGACTTATTTTATATAATATCTTACATGTTTTGCATAACAGCTTATGTTTTGCATTTGCTTGTTGTGTGTTTACCATCTTCGATTTCAAAGTCAGCGAAGCAGAGCTCAGAGCCCTTGTTGGTGATCAGGATCTCTCCATTTAGAGTGAAAATCATGGACTTGTCCTCCATGCTGATCATGCAGCCCACCACATCTCCTTTATTCCATGTCCTCCCAAAGAAATGACTGCCCATATGTACCCGCCGGCCCTGGGAGCCATTTTTGGATCAGAACACAATCATTAAAGACACGCTTCTCCCTCTTACCAGTCACATGTTACTAGTAAATGTGCTTTGTTTTTTATCAGCCGATGAAAGATTTAATGTGAAGTCATAAAATAACTACAGTGAGGTCCAAAAGTGTGACGCTACATTGAAATGTGTTTTTTATTATTATAAACTGGAGACCTATTTGCATGTTGGATGAGGACTGTCTAACAAAAAGTTATGGTGTAAAATAAAGAAGAAATATGATTCTGCACTATTTCTAGGTCACTAAACAAATGTAAGCAAATTTGTGACGCTGACCCTGTTACATCCTCTGTACAGAAGGTCAGACGTTCTTGCTTTCTTTTAAGCACACATGATGCTTTGAAACACTCTCAAATCGTGCAGTAACAACATGAAGCTCCAGCTTAAGAGCATGTATCTTTCCTGTAGCTCAGTGGTTAGAGCATAGCGTTAACAACGCCAGAGTCATGGGTTCGATCCCAGGGATTGCCCGGAAACAATTTCAATTATATGTACTCAGAAACAATTTATAGTATAATGTAAATACTAAAATAGCTGAATTTCAGGTTAAACTACTTTAAAAAATGTAATTCAAAATATTCAAACGTACAGTATATTCAATATATTCAAATATATCAAAAATATATTCACTCACACTTTTGGATCCCATTGTACATTACAGTGTGTCCTAAATATCTTCTTTGTATCACTATAGTCAAATATAACAGATCAATGTGATATTATATGTCATATAATCACCCTGTAGCCATCAAAGACGTAGGCCTGATCATCTATTCCCAGTTCCACGTCAGGTCTGCAGCCCGGCCGGGCCCATCCCACTCGCATCTCCCCTCCAGTCAAAGCCTCAAACTCAAAATACCACTTTCCTGTCTTCACTGCGTACGTCTTCTCCACACGGAACAAACGGATGGACTCGATGCCCTCCTGCTCCGTTTTGTGGGCGGCTAAAGCCAGAAATATTATGTGTTTGTTAGCGAATCGTTCTTTCTGCTGTTAAGCATAAATCTCACTTTTTACACATTTTATTTAAGCTTAAGTAAAAAAAAGTAAAATTTTTTTAGTTAGTTTTACTGGAAAAGAAGATAATAAACTGATGTTTTACAGTGTATAAACTCACTCTCTTGATCAGGCGGGTCTATGTAATATCCGTAACCAACCAGCGTTCGGACGGCCTCTCTGAGACTGTCTCTGTTTGATTTCTTAGTACGTTCGTCTAATAAAGCGTACGGCACCAGCCGCGGATTCCGGCGATTTTTCAAATCCTTTGAACACAAGGCAAAATAAACCATCATTTTATATGTTTAAAAGGCCATTTTAGTGTTGCTTGTCAGTTCACTTTACATTTTTATTGATGTCAGGCAAAACCACATATCCAATGTCCTTTTCAATGAATGACGAACAAGACAGCATTACCTGCTGAATACCGTAGGTCCATCCTTGTTTGATACGATCTTTGGCCCAAACATTATGAGCATTTTCAGCCAGTTTATCAACCAGAACCTCCTGACCGAGTGTAAGTTTCACATCAGAAAGATCCAGTGGTGTAGGTTTATAACCATTTGTCATCATGTAGCTATAATATGAATACAAATGCATCACGACAACAACTCATTGCCTGAATATCTCATTGCTAAAACGATTGTCAATCAAACTACGCTAAACCAAGTTAATAGGCTTCAATTCAACAGACACAATGCGCAATATGAATTTTAAGGCTCTGGTGTTTATATGTGTGTTTTTACTTCTTGGGGAGTTTGAGTTTTTTAAGGTCATCTTCAGCATTTAAATTCACTTGGGCAACATGACAGCCCAACGCAAGCAGGGTCCTGAAAGATAGATAAACAGAAAAGCATAACAATACAGGCTACAGTTATCCAAAGATGCAAATCAAAGTCTCAAGGATAATAATGCAGCACGATATCTATTAAAAAGAAATGAATCTGTTCAACATCTCAATTAGCTGGTTATCGCCGCCTCTGATCTAAATATACTTGTACCGCAGTGCCTAGAGACTGTAAAATTAATTTACTGCCGCAGTCTATCGATATTTACCGGCACGCACTCACGTATTGTAAGCATTTTAATAAGCTTGGACCAAACTACAAACTTTACACAATTACAATGCAGACCTGTATCTAGGAGCTTATACCAGCATTGTGATTTGACTTACTTTAAAGTTTCTGTGGACATCTGCAGGTTATAATTCTTCTCGGTTTCTGGTAATTTAGAGAAGTCCACAAGACATGGGTGTTGTCTCTTGTTGTCATCACGGACCTTTAAAATAGCAATTTTACCTCTAAATCAGTGTATATTAAATGACAACACAGTTTTGTGCATCGATTGTACATTTTGAAACAAATCCAAAACAATCAAAAAATTTGATTGGAGGATGGCTCCGACATTCTTTACTAAAAGATGACAGATAAGAAAGCTTTCTTTTCTCTACGTTTCGTTTGTAAATATTTCTGTATTGTTGGATGAATCAGTGAGAATAATGAATCAGCTGTGAATGGATGGATGAATCAGAAAGGCCAGTTATAGAATTTAAATAATCATCTAAATTGCAAAAAAACTGTAACTCATGACTTGCACAGCTCTTGTAATTAATGTGAGGCAAGAGAATGCAAAAGCATTTGGGATTGATGAATGGCGACAGCATGAAAGTGTTACTGTGTGTGCCAAGCTGCTATCTCTTGTCAAGTCTCTGTGAACAGGCCCGCAGATGTATATTGCGCACAAACGTTATTTCACACTGTGATCTAATTGGCTGACTTTACTCAGCTTTCAGTGGTAAGGGCACAATGGGTCACGTTTAGAGGTAATAAGCTAATGCAAGAGTTTATTTCAGAGTTTCATTTAAAGGAATTAGCTTGAAAAACAAGCTAATAAAAAGAATGATATATTCTGCTTTGCAGCTGCTTTATACCAGTTGGTCATACAGTCTCGTCCTGTCCAAGTGGGCAGATCTTGGCCAGAATAAGCTGCAATGTGGACCTGACTTTACACCAATTAGTCAAAGATCTGGCTGCACGAGACCACCTCTTGTTCGGCAAGCCCACCCCGCTCACCACAACGCCACGATTTTGAGCCAGCGCAGTTATTAAAATTAGATTAATCCACAAACAGCTGAACCTCTGAAATATTTATGCGTAATAAATTATAAGATCCGGCCTCTAGAGGAATGCCGGCACTGAACCGTAATTAATTTTGTCTGCCACACTGTTGGACAGCCTGCTGCTCATAAAGATTGTCTTAACTACTGTAATACTGCAAAGCTCTGACGCTGTTTTTTCACTGCGCTCGGCATTTCTGGAGTCACTCTCATGGCGAATGGTGCAAGGACTAAAATCGCATATATAAAAAAATACTCTCTATCCTTCCCATTCACCATCACTATCTGAAAAGAAATCAGCATTTCCATGTGCTGTGTAGCCCGTTCGGAGGCTTAAATATTCATTTAAACTGCAGTCAAGGACTCTCAATTCAGGTTGACATTTTCAATTATCCGGCTCCAGGTTCCTCCAGTAGTTTAACGTGCACGACAGAAATGATCCTGATACCGGAGCTTATAAAATGTGTCTCGTGGAGATGATCTCGCGTCTGTTGAGGAATTCTAATGATGGTATTTAGCATTCTGTATTTTTTCGTGCCGATCTCTGCTACAAGGTTTTCTATGCTTACTTTGCCGTATGTCCAGCCGAGCTCTATTTTGTTCATGCCCCAAAGCTCATGGATGTTCTCAGCCAACTTGTCCCTCACGTTTTCGAGATGAGGAGGCAGGACGATCTGGATCACAAAACAAAACATTTTCATCGTACATTTGAAAATGTAGATCAAGCGCATAGCAGAACCGGACAACAGGTAGAACATGGAGGAGGTTCTCACCTGGCTGGTGTCAACAGGAACAGGAATGAAAGAAGCCTGGGAGAGGAACTCTGTGGTGCCCAGAAGATCTCTCACTCCTTCCAGATCTCTTTTGTACTCTTTGACAGGCTCCACGCGCATCTTTTCTTTGGGGAGCAGGGCTTCGTAACATGGCGCATATCCTGCTGGAGGCAGGAACTTGAAGTCTCCATGGCGACCACCCAACAAGAAACGAACCCTTGAGGAAAAATACATAAAGTAAACATTTAACGGCGTGATCAATGACTTGTTCAGTCTGATAAGCACCGCTGGGGGTCTCCAAAATGTCTTGGAACTACTGAATGTGTTTGGAGTTGGTTGGGTAGTCAAGTGAATAATGACCTGTCTTTTGTTGATTGAACAAAAAGTGCTTTGGGATGGAAACAAAGAAATGGTTTGCCACACAACATTACCTCAAAGTGCAACATTATGAAAATACCTGTATAAAATCTGTGAAAGTGTGTACACAAAATTTTTTATGCTGGTTGAAAGTCTCTTCACATCCTGATAGCAATGTCTAAGTGGCATAAATATATTTATACATTAATATATCTTCTGTAAAAGCCTTAGGATCATAAAATGTCTGAAATCAATGATAGTTGCCTACTTTTGTGCACTACTGGAGGAGGCGTGGTTTTGAAAAACACTCCGAACAGAGAGCGGGATCTTATAATTTTAAAGCTAGGTTGCTACTGCTAGCGTCTCTGAAACTGCCTACCCTAACTTTAACTCCAAAACTTTCTTTCATGTGGCTACATTAAAATTAACTAGGTTTAAGTAAAAAATATTATTAAATATGCCTCAATACATTTCAATAGGTAATAAATAGGTAATAACCTAATGATCCACTTTTTACAATGTAAAAAACAGCGTAAAAATGGTTATAACAGCGGTTACAGGATTTTGTCGTCTTTATAATACCATAAAAATTCAAACATTTCTAACTAGCCATGCACTAAGAAAACTGTTGAACTGTTCTTTTGCCTCTCAGCATTGCTGAGCATTACTCTGAGGAACTCACTTGACTCCTGCTGAAAAACTGACGACAGGAAAGAAGAATCCATCTATGTTGAAGTCTTCAAACATGCCTTGGACTGGCTGACCGTTAATTCGGAAAGACATGCTGGGGGCTCCGAGATCCAGACAGCAGCTCACCACATCATCTGAGTTCAGCAAGTGTTGGTTAATGGAGGCCACGGCCCGTGGGATTCGTCCTATCAGAAACAGAATTAACCAGATTATACATTTTATGAATATCACTAATCACATGACAGTGTGGGCTAACTTCATATTAGTCGATGATGAAACAGTCAATGATGTTAGCTTATCATGAAAGCAAATGAAGTATAGGGCTAACTCCAAGAGTGTAGCAATCATTAATTCTTTTTTTGAGTGTCTTCTCCAGAGCTGTGAGTGTACCTGACCATAGATGAAGCCCATCAAAACTGTAGGAGTAAAGGTCGTCACCCACACCATTTCCTCCCCAGCCCTCTCCACCCCCAGGATAGGGGGCGTAGCCTTTGGTGGTGGCCCAGCCGACACGAAGGTGGGTGGGCTCACTGGTCACATAGTGGTCGACTTGATCAATGATCAGCTCATAGTACCATTTCTTATACTGAGCTGAACCCTCACTCATGCCCAGGAAGATGTTGGGTCTTATACTGAAAAAAACAAACAGATAGAGATACAGCAACGTTCCATGATGTTTTCAAATATTGACCTTTGTCCAAACATTGGTTTCTCTACCTTTGTACATCATTGACCAATCGTGTTTGCAGCAGCAGGTCTCTGCTGGGAAGCAGGTGGTCACAGATGAAATTTTGATTGGCTCTCACAGCCACACCATTGCAGACGCAAAGAGAACAAAGAACGTCTAGAATCTGCAAAGGATTATGGGACACCACCAACAAGAACGCTTTATATTCATTGCTTACTCACCTATGCAAAACTTTACAGAATTGTCTGCATACTTTCTAGTACATACTCGTAAATGTTTAACAACTTAGCATGCTGTGCAGCTTCTAGAATGTGTTTACGAGTTTACATGACCCAAGTTTTACAAGACAGAGGAATTCTCAAGTCGAGTCTGCACCAGCAGACACACCTTGTCAATATGTCTGAATGTCTGCAGCAGTCACTGCATCAAAGACCCAGCATTCTCAGAACATTGGCTAACGTTCTCCAAAAGTTCTCTTAAAGTTACCCAAAAACATTCTTGCGGTAAACGTATTCAAACTTTTTTAATGTTATATATCATATTTAAAAAACATTATTATGTTGTTAGTGGAATGTTTAAAAACAGAATTAAAGAAGTTTAAATAGTGTTCTTAAGCAATAACGTTAATACAATGTCTAATAAACATCTTGAATGTTCATAGAACTTTCAAAATAAACATTTTTTGTTATTAATGAAAACGTTAGCAAAACGTTCTTACAACTTAACGCTGTTAGCTGAGATCTAGTTTTAGATCCTATTACTCAAACAGACGGTGGTTGGAGGCATATACAACCCCTGACTTACACATGGATTTTCAGGCTTGGGCTTTATATACGGAACTGAAAATGCTTCATACAATATTTATAGTATTCGGGACTGCAGGCCATTGTATCCATGCCGAGCAGCCTGATGTGTTAGGCTGTAGATGGCATTAGCACAAGAATGTGGTCTACAGCATCCTTTATATTCCACCCTCATCTGTGTGTGTGGAAACAGCTGACCTTGTGGTTGCGTCCATGCTTGTACAGGAGGGAGATGATGGATTTGATGTGGGCCTTTTGGATGATGTTCAGAGATTCTGGACTCTCGATTAGGATACAATGTAGTACCTCCAAAATGCCTGTAAAGAATTACATTATTAATATTGCATTGCGGTAAACACAGGAAATGATAAGGCCATACCATAATCAGATCACAGAGAGCTGTATAAGCAAATTGCCATTGATTTTACAATGAAAGTTGTCTATATACCGCTATGAACTTTACACTTAATGTAATATTGCTGTTATGTGGAGCTAGAGCTAAAATCACTGATCTAGGCAGATGCTGATGTTGGATTACAGAGCGTATGGCTATGTACGCCGTACCGGTTAATGTATAAGCGCTCTGTAATTAATGCTAATGTATGTGTCGG
This sequence comes from Botia almorhae, assembly GCA_036877575.1. Lineage (NCBI taxonomy): Eukaryota > Metazoa > Chordata > Actinopteri > Cypriniformes > Botiidae > Botia > Botia almorhae. The sequence continues at coordinate 14,325 of JAZGTJ010008354.1, forward strand.
ATTTTGACAAATAGGCGTGTTTACCTGATGAGGACTCCAATCGCTCTAGCTTGCTGACTAGCCAGTCCAGCTTGCGAGAGAACTGTGTGCAGTTGGTCCTGTTTCCTCGAATCAGAGCAGCTAATGGACAAAAATCAATGACAATAAACCGTTAGTCTTCTATTCCTTATTTACCTCAGACCAACACCTGCAATTTCCCTTTAGTCACAGGACACTAAAACACACTGATATATCTGCATTTCAGATACATATTTTTAGTTCAACTCAATTTATAATGTCAGATACGTCATCTCATGATATAACTTGAACAAGTGTGAACAGGGATGGTAAAGGTTTAGATAAAAGGAACATTAACAACGGTGGCGGTGAAAAAACAATAATTTAACACAATTTACAGTAAATTTAAAACTAAACAAAACTGCAAATACAGCTAGAATCTCTATAGCAACGGTAACTATTTCCTGTAACATAAGCTTTCCTGTAGTTCAGTGGTTAGAGCATGGTGTTAACTACGCCAAGGTCGTGGGTTCGAGCCCAGGATTGCACATATTTTGAAATTATGTAAAGTATAATGCAATGTAAGTCGCTGTGGATAAAAAGCAACCCACGTTCTTTGCCTGGGACTATATGTGTAAAGTTTAAATGTGTAGCAAAGTTTACTTTACTAAATTATTTGAATGGAAGTGTCCCACCCAACGTGACATTTTAAAATAATTTATCTTAATCTGAACCTTTGGTGTGAATAAAATACTAAACGGGAGTTATCCTAAAATAACCAATTTTTTATCGGAGAGAGCAATTAATCAAACCCAACTTCAGAGCTTAAGGCACTTTGAGAGAAAATTAGAGACACACTTGTGATTTGTCTAGGTGGTTCTGATGCCCAAACCCTCCGAGCAGAACTGCTTCCTGAGGCAGTAAATGGATCCGTGTGGAGCTGTAAAAGCTGTGTTGTCACCAGCCTGATGTATCATGCGTACTGTTCTGCAGATAGATTCAGTATGAGGGTGACCTCCGTGACTCTGAGCGAGCAAAAATTCTGAGCGAATCTCGATGGGGCTCCTGATAAATGTCAAACCAGTCAAGGTGAACTGAGAACCTTCACAGACACTGGAACCTTATGTGGTGTTAAATTTTCAAATAAAAC
>JAZGTJ010008355.1:0-21159 GCA_036877575.1 Botia almorhae
AGAAGATGTGAGGAAGAGTGAGATATTTAATGAGCTCAAGCGTTTCCTTACAAGCCCCTCAACCACTGCTAACAGACATGACGAAAAGGATGCGAACTGGAAAACATACAGTTTCAAGTGACCTGCATCTTTTCACGATTATCACACGCTCAGATTTACCTGACTGAGATATGGCCAAGATATGCGTATGTTGACTCCAGAACATTTAATTTCAAATCCGTTGACATTGTTAAGGAGCTGGTTTTCACTAACAGCTTCCACTCTTCTGGAAAGACTTCCAGTAGCTTGGACATGGCTATGGGGATCTGAACCCATTCAAACACAAGTCAGTGAGGTCAAACACTTAAATTATACTTAATTTTTACTTAATTCTGGGTGAATTATTCGGCATTTTTTCCTTAAAAGTATTCGAGTAGTTCATAGACACACACACACTAGCACACACAAGCACATGATCTTTTGTTTTTCACTCTTAAATCCAACACTTTCTCTCTTTGTCTTTCTGCACCTCGCTCTCTCATTACTCTTTCATCACTCTCTCAGTCACATTTGCAAATTTCTGATTTCACATCACTTTTGTTTTCTAACGATCACACGGCTCTTTTTGTTGCTGTACTGTTAGTTTGTATTAAACTGCACATTGTATCTACAAACCAACAATAGATGCTCTAGGATGACTGGATGAGCCTTCATAAAAGCTGGTATGAAGATTGGAAACAGGTTGTTGTGTCGAAGAAAACCTGTATTCTAAACTGCTTGATTGTTATGGATTCTGTTACTCATCCAATCAAAATATGTTGATCTCCAATTTCTGGAGAAAAGAAATAAAGCAGCATTCGGTTCAACTTTCGTGACATGACTTGTTGATCTAACATTTTGTTTGCTGCGTTTTCACAGGGCTGCCCAGAAGCTGAACCTCTCCAAACGAAAGAAACCTCAGCCTCTGCCGCCCTCCCCGCCTGACCCGGAAGAGTCATTTTTCTACACTGATGGCTTCAGTGCTGCCCTGCAGCTCTCACCCCCACCTGTACCCCCGTGTCTCCTCAGGGCAGGGTCAAAGGTTAAGGACAGCCCCGGGATGGGAAAGGTAAGCTTTTTGCTGTCAGACTCTGATAGTTATTTATTTTTAGGAATATACTAATTGTGCACAGCTTTCATAAATTGTTTATTTTGTATCTTATCTATTCAGTTTTATCCTATATACAGATACACAATATATACACAACCTAGGGCATCCATTTGTTTTTGCTTGCAGACCATAATTTGGTACGTGCCCCAATTTATTTGCAATATTCCTGCATACAGCGTAAAACAAAATGTGTCACCAAATTAAAAGCCAATCATCTTCATCAAAATGGAATTGCTAATAAAGCAGGCCGCCATTGCCATTGGTTCAAAACAACAGATTTGCCTCAAACCCACACGCGACGTTAAAATGTTCTTATGCTATTTTGGGCTGTTTAAGAGTCCTTCAAAGGTCACAATAGATAGAAGCATTTCCTCAGGGTAAGAAAATAGCCTCTCGGGGTTAGAAACAATAAACTTAGCTAATAGATTCTTACAACATGGTCAATATTATGTCAGTATCCGTCTGAAAACTAAATAATAGCTAAACCCATCTTGCACCACCTTATCTTGACAGCATACAAATATTAAATAAGACGGATTCATTTTTCCTCTATTAATGAAATGACATCACATGTAAACCTCTGGCTGCCCTCTTCTCAGGAATGCAGTTGGTTTATCAATTGACTAGGTCTCGGGTTACCATCAAAGCAGACCATGTGACAGCATTGGTTGGCCCAGTTGTCTTGATTCCCAGGCTGTTGGAATTTCAAGAAGCTTCTTGGAAATGCCAGACAGCATTCCTCTGTCTGTGACTGGCAGGTTGTGGGAGGAGCAGTGTATGAAAACAGAAAGGTTAGGAAATGACATGAGGGGGCATTTGGATGAAAGGCATATTTCTCTCCTAGAATAGTGCTGTTTATTGCTAGTGGACAATCTGTGTGTGGAATTGCCACAGGGCATCAATGTCTTATGATAGGCCAATAGCTTGAGAAGCCATTTCAGCGTAGGTGGTGAAATCTAGACACCAGTCATGCTCTCTAAAGATTTCTGTTTTTGTCTGGATTATTTTAACACCAGAGTTATGAGCCTTATTTTGGTTGTCTGGGCTATTGGCATACTGGGTAGACGAAGGGTCAAAAATTATTTTTGTGCATTTCCACATAGTGTGTGAGAAGAATCAACATATAAAGACATTCTGTTGTTTACCATTTGGGATTGTAAGGCAAAGGAAAAAGCATTAGTTTAATTTGATAGCGATTATGTAGTTATTTCAAGAGCAGATATGTGGAATAAATTATGCAAACTGACAGCTCCAATCCTTCATGCTGGCTGTGTCTCAGAGTTTAGTATCAAATCCTATCTTCTGGTGAAGTTTATATAGTTGTGAGGAGATTATAGTGAAGTAAATTAAAATTGGTCCCTATATATATATAGCTTATCCATGCATTCTATAATCCACTTCACTATCGCGGGCCGTGCGAGTTGAGTTGACCCCTAGTAGTATATTTTCTCTGTATAAACACCTTTATTCTCAGGGACTGGAAAATTACTGTGATCACTATCTTATCTAAAGCATCACTAGAGCAAAGCATTCCCCATTAGGCAAAGCTCATAATCCCAGGTTATTCCAGAGGGAGCATTGCAGATATTGCACTTTGAGTGATTTTGTATAAATAGCATCTGATAAATATTAACTAACTTGCTAACCATAATGAAGTGAGGTCATGCCCTTTCACCAGCTTCTTTGTGACAGAGATGTAGAAATATCTATGCATACGATGATGTCAGTGATATACAGATATCTGCTGTCATGCTATGTAACAAGGAGTTCCAGCAGCAACATACGTTACCCCTATTTTGGGTATTAAGCTCATTCCTTTCAATGAAAGTCTGAAAGGCGTCAAAGATCACTCTGACCCAAGAATGACCTCCCACCAGCACTCAAAATAAATTCGAAGTAATTTCACTCATTAGGATCTGGTTTAGATCAACATCTCTATGTGAAAGTAACATGTTTTCTTAGTATTAGATACTAAGGAAATAATAATTAATACTCTGTTGACTCGTAAACATCAGCAGATGGTGTAGGTCTGTTATGATGTCATGTCTACAGGGAGATGATTCACTCATTAAGGACAATGAGGTCACCTGTCTCTAAGAGGTTGAGTACTAAAATAACTGTACTATACTATAGTACTATATTGAAGTATTATTTTTTTTAGGAATTTATACTTAAATACTACTGAAATAGACGCTGGTATGTTTACTTAACTAACGTTATGTTCTTTTTAAAATGTAGATCTTTTAGGTCTTACTACACTATGTGGTAAATAAAACCACGATCTTGAAAATATTAGGTTTTATTTAAAATAGCCAATGAAATCCATGCGTGCGTATCGTAGTTGTACCCAGCTATAGTCATTTATCCTTGTGAAGAGTCATTTAAACGTCTTTGACTTAAAGCAATCAGGGTATAAACAGCTATAAGAGAGTGTCACAACTATACAATCACAATCTTTTTAATGTTTAACAGTTTCAGGAACGGCCGTATGTCGGGATATTGGTTTTAATTTAACATCTGGTGTGTCCAGGAGACGCCCATACACAGGACAACCTACATTTAATTGGAATAATTTGTTTTCTCATTTAAATTATTTTCAAAAAACTTTTTTGAGAAAATTGTAATTAGCCAGGTTTTTTATGTAGTTGATTCATCAGTTTATTCGAGGTAACATGTTTGAAAACAATTAGTATGTTTGCAATTCCATCTGGTAGCGCTAAAGGCACAGAATGACACATTTTAGCTGTAAGTCTGTGCCAAAGTAACTAGCCAAAAACTTGTTTAAGTGAAAAAAAGTTTCCACATTTCATTTTTTAAAAGTATGCCTCAAACGGACACCAATGGTTGTGTCTGGCTGGTGTGAGCATTCAAAAATTACACACATTGGCTATAAGTGTAATTTCTCAATACTTTCAAACCACAGTCCATCTCAGCCTTATTGCTTACAAGAGCCTCTATGGGTATTCCGAAATCTGTGCAGGCGTCCCCTCATTGCATCATAATGACCATTGCAGATGAAGGGCTACATAAATAAAGCGTTTTCCTTCCCTTAATTGAGCTCCTAATTGTGTTGATACATTACACTTGTACAAACACAGCACTGGAAAATATGCGCAGTAAACATTAAAAGTTTTCAAAAGTCACACAAAAGGCAGCTGCAGGGTTTTAATGAGGTTTATCAAGAAAGAGACAGAAAGGAAAACAACTGCTAATGAGTCCCACTGTGAAGTGTGTTACCTGCTGATTTTGGGGTACTTGAGAAGGAGATGGATACGAATAATCTCATTTACTTCATATTAGGAGAAAGGAAATGTCAAAGTACTTCAAATTTACAGGCAGGTAGATTTCCATAGAAATTCTTTATGGCTTAAAAGTTCTCATATGTTTTACGCCATATGTTTTATACAGTATGTTTAACATAGGTTCTTAATTCCTCAAGAGAAATTAAGAAACAAAGGAGAAATTCATCATATGCTTGTATGTAAAGTACGTCAGGGGTTATTAGGTTATAGAAAGTCAAATATATACATAGTATATACACATATAATGTGTGTGTGTGTGTGTGTGTGTGTGTACATACAATATACAATACAATATATGAACAGAAATAAACAGGATTTTACAGAGATCTGTTTCTCCTTTCCTTTTTTCTTCACATGACACCTGACCTGACACCTGAGACCATGTTAATGTTAATATCAGGTGTAAACAGGTCAGCAGAGCCCTGTAGACAGCATGTCCCTTATCACTACAGTAATCTATAATACCATATCCTGATCTCTTAATGTACATGTATGTCTGATCCTTATTGCCCGGTAATTGAATCTTTATCTTATTGGAGGACTTTAAGCATCAGGGGCAGTTTATTTCTATTTACTGCAGAAGTCTCTAGTGGCTGAGTTATAAAACAAGGCGTTAAACACAGGCAGTTGGAGTACATTATTACCCCACTGAGAAGGGGCAGTAATGAACTGCTCTGCCTTAGTCATGCGAGATGAGTTGCTATCATTCTGTACATTGTCTTTACGAGCAGATAACATTTCATGCGGTAGGCCTCCCGTCTGGAATATAGCGTGTTAAGTCTATATGTGTTCTGAGGTAATTAAAGCTAGTTCAAATTACTGTACAGCGAGACAAAGGTGAAATTAGACACATGGCTTAGGACTCATTGCTACTAAATGAAGCTGCGTTAAATGAGATTTGGCTTTAATAGGAAAGATGACTTCTCATAATAACCTACAGCACTGACCTTAATTGAAAATAACACTGGGACCAGAGTAATGCTATCACCTAGAGGCAGCAATTAGACTAAGCCAGCCGTTTCAGTCATTAACTTTTGCTTTACCACAGTTCTATTGGCTTTTGATTTTTTGAGTGTGATGGATGTGATTAAGTCTTTGGTGTGACTGTTGTGATGTCGTAGCTGATGTCATTGCCAGTATACAATAGTGCTCTCCGTGCCCTGGAAGGTGGATAGATACACAAAATAGAGGTTTCTTCTGCTGAACCTGACAGACTGTAGATATATTACATATTTACAACCTTGAAAGACACCAGCACAGTGAGAGTAACAAGCAATTGCTTGGATTTTTGTCAGTTTCTAGCCAGAACATGACAGATCTGTTGAGGGAGTCCAGCCACGTAGACATGTTCTTCCAGCAGGATGTTGCCTGTGTGGGAACAGAAGGGGTTTGGTGATCTCTGCATCCGTCTTATACTGATTTGCATGCTTTCCAAGTGCTGCCAGTACGAGGGGAATCCTTGGCAAGTTTAAACAGTCTCAGTAGTTGTGAGAATCAGTAGGTGGGAGGGTGCAATTTAAGTCGTATGCTTTGAATTCAGCCACAACTTCAACATCCCAGTGAGCCTGGAATTTAGCATGAATATAACGGTTTGCTCTCCAGGTTAAAGTGATGGTGCGCATATGCCCCGCCAAAGGATCCCGAGACACCTCAGAATCCATGTCCTTTCTGAAGGTGGACGCCCATAAGAAGCAGCTGACCTTCTGTGAGCCGCCCGGTAACGCGCGTCCTGCCGCAGTCAACGCGCCAAAGATGTTTACCTTTGATGCTGTCTTCACCCAGGATGCTTCACAGGTACAGTCAGAGTATCACTACCTACATATTCCCCATTACAAATTAACATACAGCTGATGTCAAACAGGCAGGACATCCTTTCTGAGATCAAATAAATGCATAAGGACTCTATACAGTTTCACTTGTATAGATGGGAGATAAAAGGTTCAGGCTGGTGAGTTGAGTTGATCCGAGGCCACAGTGCCTCAAGGAATCTCAGTGGGAAAGATAAGAGACTTTTCTCTGCTTGCTTCCAAACTCTTGGGAGACTTTGGGTTTCCTGTCCCAGAAACATCAGGTCTGATGATCAATGACTACCCCACGTTGTTCAAAGAAACAAGGCTTTGAGCAAGAGCAAATTATAGGTAGTTTTTATAACACTTTACTTAAGCTGCCAAATCAACATGCTCATATAATTTCAGGGTTTGAAATCTTCATTTGTGAGTCCTTACTGTATTGTGCACTTAGGGAGCCTATGAGATGATATGAACTAACCAAACCAGAACTAACCAAATGACTGCTTAGTAAAAACTAGCTAACTAAATAACTACCTAGATTTTGAATTAAGAAGTAACTTGTATTTCTTAGTATTTGGTACATTCCTCTTTTGCTTTAACACTAATGCGCTCAAGCGGTCATGAACTCCACGTTTATGCCAAACCTGATGATCCATGTTATCAAAGCAAAATTTGAAAATGTACCAAAGAGCATCTTTTGTATTTTATTAGAAGAACGTTTTACATAGAAGTTATCAATTATCACGATCAACGTCACAATTGTTTGTTGTTTGTGACGTATCTGTTTGTCTGGTTGTCTTTTTTTACATATATTGTAAGAATGTGTGTATTGGTGTGCTCAGTGTCATCTGTCTCTTCAGGCAGAGGTGTGCTCAGGTACAGTGGCAGAGGTTATTCAGTCTGTGGTCAACGGAGCTGATGGCTGCATCTTCTGTTTTGGTCAAGCCAACCTGGGTTGGTAAACATCTACATTCCTCAACCTAGTAATACACAATCTCCATTTCATTGTTAACCTTTTATTAGTTAACATTTCCCCCTCACAATTCTCAATGAGAGAAACAGATGCAATGTTGAGAATCCGTTTTAAAAGCATTCAACATTATTTACTTAATACAAAGGGAAACTGGTGGAGAATGTGCTAATGTTTTGGCTACGCTTGAAAATCTCTAACCAGGAGGCAGAGAAACTCAGACGGTGCATATGTGCTTGAGCAGCAGTAGCGGTTTGTTGAACACAAAGTGCCCTCATTTTACACTTCATGTTTGAATAGCGCTCGCTTTCTCTCCCCCTCGTCTCAATGTTATTCAGCCCCACACTGTGAGAGTCTGTGTGCCTCCCATCGCGTGGCTTCAATCCCCCATAGTTAGCTTGGCTGCTCATTTTCTCTGCTTTGGTGTGGCATATTCTCTCATGATGACCGTCCTTGTGGATTCATTTCATTAGCTCAGGGGCAGTTTACATACATAATACTATTATTAACATAAATTTTAATATAGACATGCTCTTATAACATTAAAGTCAGGCAATCAGTTGACAGTGTAATTTTGTCCTGTGTTGACAAATGCTTCGATATAGGTTCAGTTTTTAAAAGGAAGGATTTGATAGTTTTATTTAATAACCTGCCATCTATAATAAACATAATTTACATATATAGGAACATGTTTTTGCTGAGTAAAATGACTTTGACCTAATTTAAGTACAGTGCTATTTAAGCATATTTAGCATCTATTTAAGCTGGTTTGTGGGCGGCTAATCAATAAATACTATTTAGTCAAATCATCTTTTTGACCTTTACAGTTGATGAAACTTAACAATCTTAATCACTAATGGCAGTTATTTTCACTATTGTTCACTATCACCTTACAGGCAAAACCTTTACCATGATTGGCAAAGACAGTTCGACACAGAGCTTGGGCGTGGCTCCATGTGCTGTCTCTTGGCTTTTCAAGCTCATTGAGGAAAGGAAAGAAAAGGCTGGAACACGATTCTCTGTTCGAGTGTCTGCAGTGGAAATCTGTGGCAGGGAGGAGGTGTTGAGAGACCTGTTGGCTGGCTTTTCCACAGGGATGTCCCAGGAGAGCCAGGGTGCAGGGGTTTCCCTACGAGAGGACCCAGTCTGTGGATCCCAGGTTCAACAGCTCTCATTAACTATATATACTATATTTATATATATATATATATGTGTGTGTGTGTGTGTGTGTGTCTCTATTTTTCACTTTTATATAATGTGTCCAGCTGCAGAACCAGAGTGAATTGCGGGCGTACTCTGCAGAGAGAGCGGCATTTCTACTGGACGCAGCTCTGGCAGCACGCAGCACCAACAGATCTGACTGTAGGGATGAGGACCGCCGCAATTCTCACATGCTCTTCACCCTGCACATTTCTCAGTGCCGTATGGAGAAAAGCAACAAAGCAGGAAGTATGACTCTTCGGGTTCTTGTTCTCAACTTGCATGTATTTGGGAATGCAAAAGACTAACTGGATGTGGATATATAGTATCAAATCGCTCCTTTGTTTGTCTTTTACTCTAACTGTGTTTAAAAGACATTCTGAACATGAAAATCCTTAAAAGTCCCAAACACATATGCTGTTATTTTTTAATCACAGAAGTAGAATTTTTGAGCATCTCTTCTTATACAATGACAGTTTATAGTAAGATTCTTTAAAAATTTATATTTTAGCCTTCAGTAGAAAAAAATAAATATATATTTGGAACAACAAGAGGATGAATAAATAATGATTTTAGTCAATAATTTTAATTTTTAAAAACTTCTCATTGTGCGTAATATCCCAATTTACCTTTACCATACAAATACAAATTAATTTATAACCCCCTTAATCACGTCCAAGAATACATATATTTTGCATAATTAGTATTTTGAGAAGACAATTACAGAGGCTGCCCAATACATGCCTTTTCCATTATCATGCACTCCATGTTCACTCAGAGTATCAGTTACCCTAATTTGGTCCTGCTGATAACGGCTCTACACTAACAAGCAGGGTTAGCACATTTTCATTACTGGGCGTAGCTATCCTGTCAAATCAGCATGCCAACATTAGCATGATCATTAGTATTGCACTCTTGTTTCTGTAGGCTGGGTTCTGGCCATTGGCACCAGTCAGAATAGTTTTTAATATGTAATGAGGCCAGTGTCTCCTCTGCAGAACTGTTTAGAGAGCTCAGCATGAAATGAGAACCTTGTTTGTATTCTCACTTCACAAGGTGCTTTCTGTTCCATGCACTGCCTTTGCAAATCTCGCTGACAAGAGGTTAATGGCGTCCATCTCGGTGTGAAATAAATGCATCACATCTTTCCTGTTGTGAAACTGTAGGAATTTTGGTCGTGTTATTGACACAGAACTGTAGTCTAAGTAATGTTGCTTGCTGTTTGATGGCGAACCAATGTTGAATCACCTACAAGAGGTGCTCTGTTCAGCTGCTGTCTGATAAGGTCACCTACAACAAAGAGTGTCTGTGACCATGGAGAGGTTGCATGGACATGAGGTTTTATGCAGTGTGCTTCAACCTGCTGATTTATCTTAACCTGCTGAATCACTACTACTGTATACTAGTGAGTGCATGGACAACGAGAGTGAAGTTCTGTTCTAACAGACTGTGTGTAACTTTTCAGTGTCTGGGGGTCGGAGTCGTCTGCACCTCCTAGACTTGGGCAGTTGTGAGTCTGATCTGAGTCAAACAAGAGATGGAGGAAGAGGCCAATGTCTGTCATTAGGTGCTCTCGGAAATGTCATCCTCGCCTTGGCCAATGGAGCCAAGCACGTGCCATACAGGTATGTCCTATTTGTATGTGATTAGTTCATGTAATAGTGTTCACAGCGGAGATGTATCTTAAAGCACCCACTGGATCTTCTTGGATCTGCCTGTGCAAAAATTTGTTCTCCCCATCTGATCAATAAAGCCAGTTAGCCAATTTTGCTAGTGAGATGAGATGAATTGATAGGAATCTGTTCCTAGATAACTGGAGATTCTTGCTCAAAGAGAATTTAGAATGTCTCACCGGCATCTGGTTTAGTAAATACGGCAATGTAAGCAGGGAAAATTGATTTTACTGTAAATGTGAAGCAATGTACCAATAATATCCCTCCCACCACAACTAAACACTCCAAACCAGGTCACTTGAAAGAGGAAATTGAGGGATTTCTTATAGTCCGGGGAGCTCATTTTCTTTGGTTGCCTTTCACTCAAGTATGATTCGTAATCCTCTATTTTAAGGCAACCTCTCAATGATATTCGAGAGAAAGAGGGAGAGCGTTTTAAGGCTTATTTTTGATGTATAATTCAGAGACAGCAAGCTTACCATGTTACTGATGGAATCGCTGGGCAACATCAACTGCAGAACCACCATGATCGCCCACATCTCAGACTCGCCAGCCAATTATGCTGACTCTCTCACCACTGTGCAGCTTGCCTCCCGAATTCACCGCATGAGGAAGAAGAAATCGAAGGTATGTAACGCCATTCAAACTGATACATTAGTCATATGTATTGTGTCTGCTCATGTGTACATGTATATGCACATTTGTAGGTCAGGGTAGAGCTGTTTTTTTTAAAACTGTATTTTTAAGTTAAAGTACTCATCCTAAATGATGTTCTTAAATGACTTTTGTTAATCATTAACATTCAGATTTAATTTTTTGTCAGAGAAACAAGTAGTAGGGTCATATTTAAACTGCAAAATTTCTCAATTACCTGTCACATTTCATCAATGTATTTGTTCCAGAGGGAGAACAGTATGTCCACTTCCCCATTACAGAGGCCATTTTCACCATAATTAAGCCTCTTTTACGGAATATATTAATATTTTATAGCTCTCAAAAATGCTATAAAAATGCTATGACTACATAACTTCTAAGCCAATGCATTGTATTGACAACTACTTTAGCCTCTCCTTTGATGTGCACTTTTAACCTTTGTTGATATTGACATGCAGTTGTTAATGAGGGGATGCATCTCAGAATTGATTGGACACTGTGAAAGAGCTAAATGTCGCAATGATATATTGATGTCAGTGTGATATGTTATTCTGTGCAGTATGCATCCAGTTCCTCAGGAGGGGAGAGCTCCTGTGAAGAAGGAAACATCAGACAAAGACCTTTCCACCCTCGGACTGTGGCTCTCGACCCTGAGAATCCTGCACTGTTGTCTAGTGACCCAGATTACTCCTCCAGCAGTGAGCACTCATGTGATACAGTGATCTATGTGGGGCCTGGTGGAGTCCCTTTCTCTGACCATGAACTCAGTGACAATGAAGGCCCCCCAGCATTTGTTCCTATCATTCCCTCCCTAAACAAGAAGCGTGTAAAAGAGGGACCCAAGTCTGATGGGGACCACCTCAAATGTAACACTTTTGCAGAGTTACAAGAGCGGCTTGATTGTATTGATGGCAGTGAGAGTTCAAATGTTTTTACCAGTGAGGGAAAAGGCCAGCAGACTGCTTTCAAAAGTGCAGTAGACAAAGTGTCGGAAGGGACAGCCAAGTCCACTATTCAAAAACTAGCACACCTGCAACCTGCGGCAACTGCTAACAAGACTTCAAGGCAAGATTCTGAGCCTGTTGTAAGAGAGAAAGTTCAGCTCAGTAAAGGATCTTTACAAAAACCCAGTTCCTCCACTTCACAGACCTCAGTTTTGAATACAGAGTGTGGTTTAACCACACGTACACCTCCAGTAGGTATGAGCCAACAAGCCCTAAGACAAGGGGAACAAAGTGGTTTCTTAACTTCTGACAGTGCCCATCACCCCAGCAGAAGTCCAATGGAGGTGAGCCACCTACGTGTTGCTCTGAGGAACAGGTGTTATGATAGGGATGTTTTAAGGACTACGGTCACACTGCAGCAACCTGTGGAGCTTAATGGAGAAGATGAGCTGGTGTTTACTGTGGTTGAGGAGCTGCCTGCTGGTCTGGTTCCAGACAATGGGCAACCTTCCAACATCATTAGCTTTAACAGCAACTGCTCTTTGCAGTCCTTGGCATCTGGCTCACGACCCATTAGTATTATCAGTAGCATCAATGATGAGTTTGATGCTTATACATCCCAGATGAGCAGGTCCCAGCTGAACCAAGCTGCTGCTTCAAACTCACAAGAAGAATTTACTGCAGGACTCACCACTGCACATTCTTCAACCAGCTCCTGGTCTTGCAAGACAAATATTTGTACCACGGGTAGTGATGAGACAACTTGTGAAAGAGGCCTCTCAGTGAAGGATTTGCACAGGGGACAAGACAGCAGCTCCATGATGGATTTACCTGGTGGTTTGCATAGCATCTCTTTCTCCCAACAAAGAGCAAACTGTTCATTAGGTGATAGTGGAATTTGTTTTTCAGAACTAGACTATAATTCTGACAAATTGTCCATATCCAAGTGCCCTCTAGCTCATGACAGTGCCAAAGCATCTCTTGGTGGTCCAAAGTCAATAAGATCTAACAGATCCATTCCCTTACAGTCTACCCAAATTTCATATATTTCTCACTCTACACTTCCCAGAAAGAACACACAAATATCACCCTCTAGCAGTAATTATGGCCATGAGCTACAACACCAAGGGAGTAGAAATGAAGATCAATGGAGCCATCACACTAGTGGTGGGTTACACTCGGCCAGAAATACTGAATTTAACTCTGTTAGCAAACCACCCAAAAGTTCCATGAGTGGAATTCCATCTAGAAAGGCAAGCGGTAATAGCAGCAATGTTACTCATCCTTCCAAAATGCATATGTCATCCACATCTCAAAGAATTGTAGATGGTTGTGAGAAATCTGGTGTTAAGAAAGGGGATCTGAGTAAGATACCTCAGCTTAAGAGAGGAGCCACCACTCTTGGCATGGTCTCAGTGCCCCACAGCTCATCTGAGATGAAATGGGGTAATGATGCCTCACAAACAAGTGGTAGCTTGAAATTTTCATCTCTAGGAAAGAGAGTTAATGGACAGAAAGGTGGTATGCTGCCTAAGTCTGAAAGCATGTCGCCTCCTGCTCCACCAGTCCGAAAGTCTAGCCTGGACCAGAGAACACGGATTTTGTTGTCTCCTAGTGCCTTAAAGTATGTGGGTAATGATGGAGCAAAATCTTCCTCCAAAGCATCAGTTTCTGAGGAGGACTTTGATTTTCGAGTTAGGGGGGAATCCTTCAGCTTTAAGTCTTCCAGCCTAAAGACAGCCTCTAGTCTCAGATCTCATAGTGGCAAAGAAGACAGTGGAAGGCATTTTGGTAGCCTAATGTCCCTTAATAGGTGTGACAGTTTAACCTCAATAGGTTCTAAACCAGGAACTTTGAGAGAGAACATTATTAGCAGCACTGGCAAATCTAGTAAAATAATGCCAAAACTTGCAACTCCTAGTTCCATATCTACACCTACTGCCACTTCCCCTCCATCTACCAGTGGAATTTCTAAGCTTGGACAGATAAAAGCCAGTATATCTCCTAGGGCTATTGTTGGGAATGGCAGCAAAGGAAAGGCATTGTCAAGTAGTGGTTCAAAGAATCTTAGTTCTTCAACCAAGTTCCTTGTTGCCTCCACTACACGGAACACCAGTCTACCTCCAACTGGAAAACCCCCAGCTCGCTCAGTCACAGGCTCAATCGGAAAACCAGGAAGGGGAACTGTTATGGGCACAAAGCAAGCAATTCGTGCAGCCAACAGTCGGGTCAGCGAATTAGCTGTTGGAAGCTCCAAGAAACACCTCAGGGCATCTGATTCAACAGATGGGAGCAATGATGCCCAATTAACCCCCAGGGAGACACCATTGGTTGCTCCTCTGCCCTCTCCATACAGCAAGATCACTGCCCCTCGGCGCCCTCAACGCTACAGTAGTGGCCATGGTAGTGACAACAGCAGTGTACTTAGTGGCGAACTGCCCCCAGCCATGGGGCGCACTGCACTTTTTTATCACAGTGGAGGCAGCAGTGGCTATGAAAGCATGATCAGGGACAGTGAAACCACAGGCAGTGCATCATCTGCCCATGATTCCATGAGTGAGAGTGGAGTGTCCACATCCAGCCGAACGAAGGTCTCAAAATCGCCAAAAAAGAGATCCAATGGTAGGTTTTACCATGGAGAAACTCAGTGCATTATTCCTTCACTGGTAATAAATTATAGAGAGTATTTCTAACATAAATAACAGACGTACTATCTGTGCTCTTGCAATAACAGTAAAAACAAAAATAATAAAGAAAGTATTATTAATGGCAGTAGTACACCTTTATGTAGTTGATTTATTTTGCTGGCCATTACCTTGATATTTTATCTACAGAGACAGAAATATTGCTTTGTATTTTTCTTTAACACAATACATTAAAGGAATATAATCAGTTTGAATGTTGATTTCAAATCTGAAATAATTTGTGTTTGTAAAGACAAAATGATATACAATATTAATAAAGCATTCCCTCTTGCCAGTGTAGTTATTTAGTCAATTCAGATTTATGCGCCTAGGGTATTTAAGTATATCTGGGGCTGGCACAAATAATTCTGTCCTGCTTCTAATGCATATGTAATCACCCTGTGCTGGAGCTGCAGTTGCAGTTGCAGTTGCCCAGAAATCTCTATAAATGCTGTAACCATTGTCAGGCCTCATACATATTTAAACGCATGCCCACAAACTCTGCTGTTTGTCTTCGGCCCACATGAAGAGCATTGCCCTGTGTGACCCCTCCAGGCCTGCAGCGGCGGCGGCTGATTCCTGCTCCCCTGCCGGACACCTCTTCCCTGGGCAGGAAGGTTGGTGCAGCAGGCCAGTGGGTGGATCTACCTCCGCTGGGGGGTATTATGAAGGAGCCCTTTGAGATCAAAGTGTATGAGATCGATGATGTAGAACGCTTTCAGAGACGCAAAGAAGGAATAACAGAGGTAAGTAGAACGTTTGCCATGTATGTTTTGATAACTGTGCAGCTTTTCAAATAGCTATATGTATGCTACAGTATCTGTTGTGTTGTTGTATTATTGCTGAATTAAGGTCCATTGTGGGTCTCACACTCAAGTATAATCCAAAAAGCTAGAGTGAAAATTATAAAAGGTGAATTAAAGCAGTTGGAATAGGTGAATTAAAGCAGGAGTTATTAAAAGCATGATCATGACCTGAGGCTAGTGGATGTAAAATAAAACTGTTCACCATTTATGTGATTTATTTTTATTTTTCATACCGTAAATTAATTTGGATGCCGGCTGATGAGCAAACCAGATGAAAATTTGGAGGTTGTACTTTCAATGCTCAAGATTTCAGTAAGATTTCATGCACCAACTTGCTGTGAGATGTAGAGTTCACGGACATCTCCTCTGATCTGCTGTCTTTGGTATCTTTGCAAATCTTAGTTTGAGACATTCTTGAGATCTCTTTTGAAACTCTGGGAGACACGTGAGATTAATGATAATTAATCAATCTCAGGGGACTCAGGAGAGTTAATTACATTTACATTTATTCGTTTAGCAAATGCTTTTATCCGAAGACACTCACAAATGAGAGAGCATTTAACATGTTACCATAAGAAACAACAAGCCAGACAATTACATGCCACAGGATGTGAGAGAAATGAGTTTTGTAAACGTCTCAATTTACCATATAATTTCATTGCTGTCTAGGAGAAACAACTCAGATATTACAGACATCTCATTTGGGAGAGTTCTCAATTCATCCTGGGACGCTACTGCACGCGTACCAAACACCCAAATGAAGAAAATCTCATTTCAAAATTAGATTCTCATTTAGAGCAAAATCAAAGCACCATTTCTCTCACATCCTGTGGCATGTAATTGTCAGGAATAAAGCTTATCTCTAGGACAATTACTTAGATTGGCTAATTGACTTTAGATTGAACTGATAGCTTTAGTTAGATAGGCGTGACTGGGGTTGTAGGACAGTGAGAAAGCGAAAAGGATGAAAGAAAGGAGAGAGTGGAATAGATGCTTACAGAGATAGAGCGCTGTGGGGAGGAGTCAGAGAACCCATGATGAATGAGGTGTGGCTTCACAATCTGGGGCCCGCCTGATCAGTCTTTATGGCCCCTCCACACAGTGCGTCTATGGGTCATTAACTGCTTTCTTGTGAGTTTCCAACCCTGATCACACAGTCAATTGTGTGAGGAAGATGAGAGGAAAAGACATTAACTCAGTCGAATGGCGCTCAGATTTATTTTCAATTAAGAAAGAATGATCTCAGTTTGTGTATTTGAGTCTGGCAGTTTGCTTGTGAGGAATTAGGCTCCCTCTTAATTTATGTGAATCTGTATACATGCATCTGGGTTTTATAACTGCTGGGTTACAGTAAATTGAGACTGAGACTATCATATCATATTCTATTATTACTAGCTTCCATTTTTACTGTCATTAATAATGTACATGTTTATTGGCCTTGCCAATGTAAACATTTGCTGGCTAACAGAGGTTTTGTTGAAATTATGTGTATGACTTATGACAGGCTTTAATGTTAAAATGGGTTAAAATTCACAAACAAATCATTTAATTGCATAACTTTTCTGCAAAGGTGTTCTTATCCGTTTATAGCTGTCGTAGAGTTATCTGTAATTTCTAGCTATTATTGTAAAAGTTTGGTTGTAACTGTTGTTGCTAAGAAAAATAACTTTTAATGACAAATTATATAGAATAATTTTTTTGGTGTGGTCAGCAGAAAACACAAGGGGAAAGAATGTAGTTCAACTTTCAGTAACCTTAACTTGACCTCTCTTTTAAATCCCTTAAGATTACTTAAGCAAATCACTTAAGTATCTAGCATTTTATTTGTTTATTACCTTCTTGACCCTAGTTAATTTTCCCGAAGGAATCCTCTGTACAGATTAGCGAGCATCACATCAATTGGGCTTATTCCCCTGCACTGTAAAGCAGCCGTTGACTGGTGCTAAGTGCAGGTCCAGATCTTTACAGTGTAGGTCAACTGGTCCGCGCCCTTAGCTAACTGATCACACTACTATTGCAGGGTTTGCAGTACTTTAACGCCCGTCTTAGAATGCTGGAGAAGAGACAACAGCAGATCAGGGAGTTACGGGCTAAACACGAAAAGCTGAAGAAGGAACTGGAGGATGCCAAGAGTCGTCTCATGCTGGATTCCAGCAAGTGGATGGGAGAATGTAAGTGTATTAGTGTGTAGAGAGAGACCTCATGTATGTTTATACACACACTCATATATTTATATATAATACTTGTAATTCTGTGCTAATGAGGAATGCGCACAATAGCGTTTTACTATTGCTATTAGCCAATGGACTTCTTATGGCGGTGATGGTTTACCATGCATCAAGGACAGGAGCATAATTTTACCATGCGCCTTACACAGCATACACTTATTGGTAATATAAACTAATGGCTCCCTTTATGACTTTAATTGAAGCATTTGAACTTTGTGCACTGGACTGCTGAGGTAATGAAACACGCAGAGACCAAAAAATTGGCTACTTTAAACAACTCTTGAGAAGAGGAGTCTAAACAATGTATTATTATTATAATAAATGACTTTGGCTTTCAAGAATATTCTGTATAAAGCTAAACTGGAAAGATTTATGGAGGTGTTTAAAGTTGTAATCCTCTTTAACCATTCAAGTGATGTCAACTAAGCCTTTGTTGGCATCTATAAGACCTCTAAGCTGTAGTAAGAAGGTAAAACTGAGGACACTGGCTTAACAATACTTAACCTTCAGGATAACAATGACCCTAAGAGACTCCATGGCACACTATTTAGCAGGCGACTGTGATTTGACACTCAGAGTTATAGAGTGTTTGATTGCAGAACTTTTTGTAACAAAGACCTTGGTTACATTTTATTTTAAGGTGTCCATTAAGAACTGTGTAATATTAATCAACAACATTTACCTATTTGATGGTTAAGATTAGGATTTGGTTCACAATTGATTACATAAATTATGCATAATTTACTGTTATTACTATAGTAAGTATATGTAACGAGTAACAAAGACACTGTAAAATAAAGTGTTATCATGACCTTCAGTACCAAGAAGTGCAAGACAATAATTTAAAGTAAATGCAGCTCGGCAATGTTATTAAAATTGTTCACATTGCTGTGAATTAAAAATGGAGATCATAGCTTGGATTAGCTAATAATTCCACTGTATATGTTTTGTTCTGTATTTGCCTCTTGGTTTCAGGCAAAAACATAAATGGAGATTGAAAAGTAGCTGCTTTGATAAAATATTTGTTTTTGTAAATGATGTGGGAGAGAAACGTAGGCTTCTCACAATGTAAAATAATAATGTAGAGAAAATGGAAGATGAGTAGAAAGAGGGACTCTGCCTGTGTGTGTGTGTGTTTGTGTATCTAAGAAGTGTCTGTATTCCTGAATCAATAAGGTATTATTTTTCATCTCTGAAATCACTACCTGCCCACTGGCCAGGAGATGTTTACAGTTCATCTGTGACTGCTGTCTTGGGTAAAGCAATGATTGGGCCTGTCATGCTGTATAAATCAGACCCCTCTTCAGAGCCTGTGAAGACTCCTCATACCAACCATCACCTGCATAGTTATGTGATAAATGTTAACAATTTCTCACCTTTAAAGAGTTCTTTGGTATACAGCCACAAAAGGCTTTGTTTTAAGTTTTTATTTTGCACTGTACTTTTGCAAAATACTGTTCAAATTAGTATTTGTTCTTGTCTATCTCGTTATTCTTAAACAAGAATATATTGCATGGCCAAATCGCTTTTTAAAGAAAAGATATTAAGAAGTTTTTTAGAGCATGTATCTTGAATTAAGTATATTTAGTTGCCCTATACGTCTAAATGACACATTTGTACACAATTTTAAACTCACAAATAACTGTTTAATTTATGTTTATATTTATTAGTTGATGTGGACCCAGATCTGGAGCAGGAGTCGCAGGACTACCTGGAGGCTCTGGCTCAGGTCACAGGAGAGCTGGAGTTTTGCGTCAACCTATGCAAGTCTCGTGTGATGATGGAGACCTGCTTCGACATTGCAGTGCCCACGATCCCAGAACAGAGCACACAACAGGAGATGGAGGTCTGACAGAGAACAAAGACAAAACAAGGTGTTGGTTATGACGACAGAAAGCAGATAGTCTAACAAGCTAGCTGTGTGTGTTGGACTAGCTTGTATAGAACACAAAAAAACGTGAGTTTTTTGAGTGTGTTGAGTTGTTTTGTCTTGCAGCAAGAACATGTTTTGAGTCCTATTTTGACGAAAAAAGACATAAGAAAATAGGAGCCAAACAGTGTCCTGAGATCTTTATTAACCTTACCAGGAAGTGCCTTAGACCCCAAGAAGTATTTTTCTTTTCTGATTGGTGCTATTATTGAGACCAACTTTCATATTTCATCATATTTCCTTTGAGATACATTTTCCTTGGAGAAACAAAGTATTTTTAATTTTAATGCAGTGTACAGTGTATTTATATGGGCTAAAGGTGTGTAAAAATATAGTTTTAAGTATTAAACACCAAAAAAACTTAAAAAAAAGGTTCAGCTTCTCAGACGTTTGCCTTTTATACCGTTCATCTTCAAAAATGCAATGGCGGTTGAGCATCGTGCAAAAACGTGGATGTCTCTTGTTGTAAACCATGTTTTCCTCTGGTGGATCTGTTGTCACATGATTGGATAAAGACGCTGAAGCTGTTACACTGTTGTCTATGTCATTTAGTTACACTCTGCTCAATAACTGGACCATAGAAAGGCCCCTGAATCCAGATCAGCTTGTTCAGTTGATTGGTGCAGCTGGTGGCAGACCATAAATTAGAGCCTCAAGCACTTCTCAGGACATCTGACTGAAGTGTGTTTGTACCAACGAGTTTCAGCGCGTGAGCGTGTGTCCGTATTTAAATGCATTGTGCTGATATGGATGCATGTGTTTGTTCCCGTTTGATCACTTAACGTCCAGCGTTATGCTGTTTTCTTTGACCGTGGGAAAATAAATCCACTGCATCTACCTGAACTTTAGAGGATTTTGCCTTCAATAAAATTTCACACGTACAATTGGCTTCCCAGCGCAGGACCTTCTCCTTGCATTCTACAGTGATTTATCAGCAGCCTCTAAGGTGTGATGATTTTTGTCATGTTTATCCTTGAAGTGTGTCTTTTAAGAGAAATGCCATTTCCTAAATGGAATCAAAGAAGAAACAAAAAGAAGAGACTTTTTTTAATTTGATTGCTTTTCCTAATTTAAAAAAAAGAAACTCTCAGGCTCTTTTCTTTCAAGTTGCTGCATGAGATTTTTATTTGTTGTAAAATAAATTGAATTTTCCTCTTTGCTTTATATCTCAGTATGTGATTTCTACTAATAATTTACATTTAACAGATTTGCCAAGCATTTGAGACTTCTGCAATTTCAAATCAATTTTTCAGTGTTTCAGTTTTGTATTGTACAGTTTTTTAACCTTTTTAAAAACCATGTATAGACTCCTCAGTTTGCATTAACATCAAATTATGAATAAAAAAGAATGTTTCCTCTTTCTAATTCACTGTGAAAATTGTGGCCTTTTAATTGAACTCTCTCTTTCATATTCTTTATATAGGTTTTGACAATGGTGTTGTTTGATGTCACATCAAGAGCAGATATGTTCCTTAACTTTTCACACTGAGCAGAATAAACAATTTTGTGTGCCCTTTCAATCACAGTCTGGAAACTTCCAGCATGAATTACGTTTACAGACGACATGCATACAGTTTAGTTCATATATTTAATGCACTGTACCCGATTACTTCTCTGTGAACATATTCATGAGCTTCCAGAATGAAAGGCAATTGGATATATTATGAAATATCAAAAGTATAGCAAAATGGAGAACGTTATCAAACTGTTGATAGATGAAGAATTTAAGATCACGTTTCTGCCTGATCTGTGTTTGGGGGAGAAAACATGTATAGTGTAATGACAGCTTGACATTAAAGTAATTGTTTATGTGGATGGTTAAATTGTTACTGTACGCAAGAGGGCCAGT